>JAQIXJ010002532.1:0-15529 GCA_034700185.1 Phthiracarus laevigatus | reverse complement strand
TTTTTCTGTTATATTCGTTAGTTTTTCATTATTTAGGATGAACTTAATTTTTCTTAAAAACTCAGTAGTATTTAAAAATTTTTCTCATTTTTATTGTCGTAGTTATATTCGGTACTTCATAGTTTGAATCATCAAACTTTTGAATATACTGCTGTATATTCCTATTATCTACTAATTAACCATAATTGAATTATTAATAATTTTAATGTTTACTAGTCTATAATTTAACCATAGACGTTTCAATATAATATAATGATTCAATGACAGTTCATTCATATCAATCACTCGAGATACAGGAATATTTAGCGGAAATAATTTTTATTTTAATATTATTATATACATCCGGTTAGATTTTATCTCATAACGTTTAGATTATTTATGGAAAGAAAACTAATTATCCCCTTTTATTCTTTCTTAATTAATTCTCCCATTTTCTTATTAACTTGTCCATCAAGTTTTTCGATTTTCTGTTTAAGGGTAGTTAATACTTCTCTTATATCGTAAAACGCTTTTTCCATTTTTTCTTGGTTATTATTAAATTTTTAATGCAAAGATCGCATAATTCGTGTATGTTCTGTAGAAATTGGGGCTGGTAGGGTCCTTGTCCATCATTTTTTCTTAGTTCATCGACCTCAAGTTGGAGTTTTCTTATTTTTTCTTCCTGATTTAAGATCATTGTGTCTTTCTCTTTTACAATGTTCCTTAAAAAGAAAATATGAGCTGTACCGTTTCTTGCCATCCTATTTTCATAATTATAAAATATAATAAATTTTAATTTATTTCCTTATGAAATTAAATATTAATGAAATTAATTAAAATTTTCGGCAATTAGCAACTAACAGTTTTTGCAATGTTCTAAATTATGATATAAATGCAGTGTCACTAAATTACTTCTATTAGTTTTAAAATAAACTCAGCTCTAAAATAGCAATCACATTACGAAAATTATTCACTTATTTTTAAATAAGAATTACAATAGTGGTTGGCTTTTCGTTCTTTTTAATTATTAACAAAAAATAGTTTTTTAAACTATTTAACTTTTTTGTAATTATTCAATCATTATGAATTTTTAAATTTTCTTAATTATTTCCTTTTAAAGATTATCACCATTTAAACTTTTTCTTAAACTCTATTTTTTTTAATTAGAATCCTTCGGTTTTTATTATTATTTGTTGAATTTTAAATTTAGATTTTAATGTGTTTTATTTGTTTAAACAAAACATATCAGTACAAGTCTTGTGAAATTAAGTATTGGGTTTGTTTTATACCTTTGCTTTTTTTAAAATCTTTGTGAAAATTCAAAATGATTTATTTCTTACTACTTAATTAAGATTGTTTATAGTTAAACACTGGTTAAAATTTGGTTAGAATGTAAAAATTTTATAAAAAAGCGGACAGTTTTTTTATCAGTTGAATTTGATTATTTCTAGTAATATACTCAATAATGTCCTTTTCATTTGTCTTAACTTATATTAAATATTTGATTAATAATTTTGCCAATTAAAGATTTTGTTAAATTTCAAAAATTTCTATAGATATTTATTGTATTTATGTTTTAATAAGTTGTTTAACTTCATAACAAAACAAAAGTTTATTTGATTAATTACATGAAGTGGATTCTTATCAAATAACTATGGCAGATTATTATCTTAAACGTTGATGTTATTATTTAATAAAATGTTTATTTCAGAGAGTAAAAGTTTGGGCTTGTTTTATTGGTTTGATTTCAAATGAATTCCTACTTAATCATCATTCGCCTAAAAATATTTAAACCAAATATATTTGATTTAACATCATAAAAGTTGTCACTTGACTTGATTAAATTACTAACAATCTTAAATTAAATATTAGTTTTAAAACTTCCTTAATAAATAACTTGCTCTAAATTAACATTTACTAAATACGTTATATATATCTCTAATCTAATTGTACACTGATGTAGAAGTTTTTTAATAATCAAAAAATATATTATTTTTGTATGCACAACAGTTGGTTCAATCACCGTTTATTTTCTGTGAATCAAAACAAATAAGTTTTGTTTTGAATATTGAACACATAGACATAAATATTAAGTGGTTAAAAACATTATGCGTTTGCTAATTGTAGTTTGTCTGAAGCAATTAGAAAAGAAACTAAAATTTGTAATTATATGCAAAAAAATAAAATAAGTTAAACTTTTATAAAATATATAAATATATATAATTATTACAGCGGCTGTAATTTGAAAGGACGTAAATATGATATATTTTGTCAAACAATCACTAACTTTGTTCATTGTCAGGCAAATATATAATGGCAACAAAGTTGTTAGTGAAAATATACTTAACATATTTTAATAATTCTGTAATTATCATATTATATGAAAGATATTGTAATGATAAAGTAATTTTAGTTTTTTAACAAAAAGTTTTAAAACTATATATAGTGTTATTTTATATAAAGTTTTTGTTTTTTAAAACTCTATTAATGTGAATTGTGGGATTGCATAGAAGCATTTTTAAGGATATAAGGAATGCTTTTAAGGATATAGGTTGCAACAATTTTATTATTTTTTTAGTAATCATTAAAGAAGATTCATCTAATAATTAAGGATTAAACACTGTATAAAACTTAAGGAGTGGACTAGTTTTTTATCGTGTAATAAAATAATCATTATTTTCTCAGCTGTTATTTTTATATAAAACTGGTCTTATCTCTTTTGGAAATAGAAAACAAAAAAGAATAAGTGATCGTTTTAAAAACATAGGCCTCTCATTGATAAGATTTCTCATTATTCTGCTCATTAATAACACTTATCACATACGATTGTTTTCGGTATAATTGGTGTCATTGTCATGTTTATTTGTAAACAATTTAAAGCTTAATTTTTCTTATTTATTCATTTCGACTAAGTTTATTGACGTTTAAGAACCAATGTAAATAAGTAAACTTACTAATACTAAAGTCAGAGTTTTTTACTAAAATTGAGAACTTCAATCAAGTTTATGAATGCTTTATCTCATAAAAAATTAATACTATTAATTGAGTTACGATTCTTTTAATGCGTTACAATTGTGCTCATTTAAATTTAATTAACAATTTAACCTAATAACTATCACTAATTTACAACGATTTGATAGAACAAAAAATACTTTAAATAGTAGGAATCAAGTTTTGCAATCAAACTTACTTTGTTAAATTTTTAATCTATAAAAATTATCTTTATTTAAAAACAAGGTCAATAATCTATTTTGTTAACAGGAAAAAAACAAAGTCTATTACAGTTCCTATTTATTATTTAACTAATCGAGAAGTTTGACGCAACTGTTTTTTCTTTTGTTAGTTTGTAAAGCACTAAACTTATGGTGAATTTCCCATAGTTTCGTGATGGAGTTAACATTATATAAATTCATTATTCTTAAATTGATTTCAAAGTAATATTGACTCGCTTAAATTTTCTTTATATGTCTAATTCATAGGTACATCATATAACTTCTTTTTTGAAATCAATTGACTTAAAGTGAGTAAAAGAAATAACTTTAATTTTTTATTTATAACTTAACTATTACTTCAGTCAGTTTTTAGTTTTAATAAAGCATTAAAGCTTAGCGTAATAAATGTATTGTAATAATAGTTTTAAATAATTATGCATAGAATTTGGGTACTATAGCAAACATTTAAACATTTCTTAACTAATGTAACCATAAATCTTAATCTAGTCACCACTAGCATTGAGCTTTATTTCTAATTATTTCAATAATATTACACATATTTTATTAGGGTAAATAATATTCATGTAATTTTAATCTGTTCATTAACAAACTTGCAATAAACTATTCCTTTATATAATAATTTTAGTTTTGAAACTTCTTATTTAAATTATTGAATAGTTTATTCTGGGCTCTAAAGTACTTTAAATAAGATTAAATTAGAATTAATTTATAAACTTCTACTTATTTTTAATTTGAGTGAATTATTCTTTAAATTATATAATTCCCTTAACTTTCATAAATTTTTCCTTAATGTACAATCAGAAATTACCAAATTTTTTTTATCAATCATACTATCTGTTATAATAGCACATAAGTTAGATTTCTTATTAAATTTCGTGTTTATTTTACGAGTAATGTGAATTAAATGAATATAGGTCTATAAAATAAGCATTACATTTGACACAAATTAATTTGGCAATTTAAGTTAATAGCTTCATCGGTTTTATAATATTTTAAAGAAATCATTTAAGAATTAAGCACCTTTTATGTAATGAAAGCATATAAAAACTCTTAGGTAGTTTGCATTATGTTTTCTATCATTGCCTTAATGTCATAACACAATTTTATAGCTAAAATTGTATTCACTTTATCCACATTAATTGAATACTACGAATAGCCGCTATAATATATATATCTATGATCATAGTATACTAATTTATATTATGAACAACTTAATTTTATAACATAATTCTTTAAAGGTATTATACCGTATCTAGTATCTAAATAACCATGATTATAATATGTTTATGAAACAAATTATTGAAAATTTATAATTTTTTTAATGGTATTATACCGTATCTTACATTTAATTAAACTATGCTTATTAATTAAATGATACAAATTATTTGAAAAATTATTGTTTGTTTAAAGGTATTATACCGTAACTCCAGTTACTTATTTTGTTTTAAAAACCACAATTAAATTATCAAAAGTTTATAGCTAACTCGATAAGCAAATACTCAATCAACTAAATAAACATAATTCTGATCTGATTTCTGTACGTTCAATCTATAAATATTTCTAAAATTTATTAACTATCAGGAAATAAATTATATATTTCTACAATGGCAAAGAAAATTCCTGAATATTCACAAAATGATGTGAAAAACTTAATCAAGACAACTACGTATTTAAGAAGCAAAAATTAAAAATGATGACGATGGCATTTGCGAGGATGGCGAAAATCAACTAATGAATAAAATAAAATTAAAAATAAAATAAAATGTTTAGCAATGAGAATAAGATGTCATTTCATTACTTGTTTAATTTTTAAAATTGTAAATTGTAAAATACTTTTAACATGAGCTTTTTTAGTGAATTAGGGAGAATTGCTTAAAGAAATATTGCAAAAAATAATAAACTTGGTTTTAGTCATGTTGACTGAAATAAGTGTTAAAAACATTGTATTGACACATGATTTTGGATTTATAGATAATTTAGATTTTTCAATAAGGATAAAAGTGGGGTGTACAATTACAATTTTAAACTTTTCGGGGTGTAAAATAAATTTGAAAGTTTTTTGGGGTTTAAAATAATTATTTTTTGGGGGGTGAAAAATAATGGGAAAGGTAGAGAGAAAGGATACCGCAGCATTGTTACCGAGTGTTATCCCAAACCCCCACCCCTTGCTAATTGCTGTTTAGGAGATCAAAGGGCACCGCAGCATTGCTGTCGCGAGTTACACTTCAACCCCCTTTTCGGGCAACAACTTAAATCTGAAGCTAACCTCCTCTAGCATGCCTCCCAGCCTATCTCCTGGCAACAGCTTCCAATGTTGAGACAACGGGTACCACAGCATTTTCTGTGGCGAGTTACCCAATAACCCCAACATATGTCACTGTCACCGCAAAATTCACTTAATTTCATCATCATTTTATCATTTCATTTTTCATATTTCATCATTAAACATTACCTTTTCAAAGCTGAAAGTGCTATGAAAATATTATCGCATACACAGGGAGCCAATTAATACTGACTGTAAGTTTATTACAGTTTTTTATATTTTAAAAATTTTTTTTGACTCCCACCCCCCTAATATTATAATTATATATTTAAAAAACTATTTAGCTTTAAATCATTTTCTAGAAATAAATTTAAAATAATAATTATTTATTTTAATAATAAGTAAAAAGAACACATTGAAAAATAAAAATATTAAAAAATTACGTCATGTACAATGCAGTGCATGACGTCAAGCAGATCGTCAAAATTCAGAAAAAGACGCCATTTTAAAAAGATCCGTCTATACATTTACTGATAATATTTCGTTTGAGATAATCAATCGATCCTGTGATAAGCGGATTAATTCTCAATACTTAAAACTCAATACTAAGAGATTATTCCGAAAATAATATCAATGCCATTGAGCAGGCATTGGCTCTTCTATACAACAAGTATGTTTCTAACCCAATAAATTTGTCTAATCGTCTATAATTGCATTGAATATGTTTCATCATTTTAAAAAAGTCGCAATTTGTTTTCCCAATAGTATTGCATAGTTTTTTTGATAAGTCTGGCAACATTTCAATCCATATATCGCGGAAAAATTTTGCTTCATAAGAGCTACCTGTGAAATTAAAACAATTATGTTTGCTTTGTTTAGTTATCCAATATTATCCATATAATTAGAGCTGTGCGCGGATGCGAAAAATTACTATCCACATTCATCCGCAAAAATGTAAACTTTAGTGTTATCTGCACCCCACTTAACCGACAAATTTTTCGGGCCATCCGACCCGTTCCGCATCCGCACTCAAAATTATAATTATCATCCGCGATACGCAGCGGTTAATCCGCGGACATCGACAAATGTAAAGTTTAATAATTACAGCTTTTAATAAATGAATAAATAGCTTTCTGTCCAATATATTGTTACATACTTTTTGGTAACATTTATCGAGATAATATTTTAATTATTAAACAAGAATGATGCAATAAAGTTTTCATTAATTAGTGGATAAAATTTTTTCTATGATAATAAATAACTTATTTGGTATTTTGCTGTTTAAAATACAGAAAAAAATTATTTTGCGGATAACTGCGGATGATTCGGATTATTCATTTTTTAACACCCGACCAGCTATTTATCCTCAAAAAAACTCGTATCCCCTCCTCATTCAATCCGCAATTTAAAATATTTCATAAATCTACATTCGCACAAATCCTTAAAAATTTGAAACATCCTCATCTGCTCTTATCCGCATTCGTGCCCAGCCATACATATAATCAACTTTTTTATTTTATAAAACAAAATCTGAATTTTCTTCGAAATAAATAAGGTTTCAAAAGCTAATCAGTATATATATCTTATCAATTAAAGTATACTTAACTTATGGGAATTATAATATTAAAATTATTTTTTTAATTGAGTTGTGTTGTCCAAAGTTAATATTCGGGATATATCCGGAATACAAGAGCACTGTCAACTAAATGCAAACTATTTAGTAAATAATGTAGTCATAAAGATTCACAAAAGTTTTCATTAAAGTTATATATATTCTCCATAAACATACTGATACCAAAAATTAATTTTAACACTATTTGTTAAGAGCTAATTAATTGTTTAAATATAAATAATTTATCAAAACTAACTTTTCATTAATTCGTGTATAATTAATGAAGTCGTTAATTAAACAATTATAATACGACACTAAATCCTCATAGTTATTACTTTCTACAAACTCCTCAGTTTTATCTTCCACTATAAATAAGATTATATTCATTTTTCCAATTGCTTATTATACGTACACACACAAGCAGTACACGTTCCTTAGATATAGCATTTGACCAAATCTGATTAAAGTTAGAAAATAACCCGATTGAGAAAAATTTTTTTAAAATAAAGTGATAATCAAACAATATAATATTAATAAATTAAAACAATTAAATGTTTTCTTATTAACCATTATTTGATGCATACAATTTATCATTTAAATTGTTATTAAGTAACATTATAATAAAGTGTGCAAAGCTATTGACATGTATTTTTAAAACATGGTTTGCTATATAATCAATTTTATTATTCACCAATTATATATCAACCACTTTATTCAGTACATTAAAAGATCTTCGATAATTAGAGGGCAACTGAGATTCACGCGAAAATTGTACAAATTTCAATAGATTTCATTCGCCAATTGGTTGAAACGCGTTTTCCGATATGCAGTTAGACAAGTATTGACGATATCAATGATCTTAATAATTCTTATTTGGTTTATAACTCGAAATATGCTAAAAATGCCATTATTATCAGTGATCGTTGTGTTCCATATGGCGATTCTTTTCGTATAGCTATTAGTTGCTATCAATGCGTTTTTGTTGAGTCGCATTAGACTGTATTCGCTTCCGATTATAATTACATCGAACTTAATATCGAGAAAGATGTCATCTGTATTGTTCAAAAAAACTGCCGAAATATTTCTCAGTTTCGTTTAAATTATTAATAATTGACTGAAAGGTTTTCTTTAAATTGAAAAATGAGTTCTCATAGCAGTCAATAATATTTTCGCTACAAAAGCATGAGATTCGAAAACAATTAAAACAAAAACTAAAATTATTATTAAATTTAAACTGAAAAATATGTTAAGATTGCCACAAAGGATCAGAACTTTAATTATAAAGAAATAGTTAACCAAAATCTTGATTCTCATAATCTAGTTTAGTCTTTTGAAATAAAAATATATTCAAAATAAAATTGAAGTCATTTTTATGTTATTTTCTTATAAAAACTATTTAATTCAAGTTTATAGCTTTAGAAAAATACTTTTAGAGTTTAATAATGAAAACTATTATTGCAAACCGTAACCATTTATTAAATCTATTCAAATAAACAAAAAAAGTAACAAAAAAATCATTGATTAAGTTGTTTATGTATAGAATATCTGAGAACAAAAACGAAAAAATAGTTTAAACGATACATAAACGATTTTATTCGTTTTACATAAAGAAACTTCTAATAAACTTTAATAATTATTAAGGATAAAAGATATTTTTAGCTAACAATAATGAATTATATTTCTATAATCATTAGTAACTGAAAATATTTGAAAATTCATTTCTTCAATTTAATATTAAAATATGCATAATTATTGTAGAGTAATATTAATTAAAGTCTCGCTTATATCGCCAACAAAGTGAATTCCATGATAACGTGGATTTGTTTTGTGGAATATAATATTACCAGACATTAAATATTCAGCTCCAACCAAATATTTTTCTACATTCAAACTTTTCAGTTCAGTTTTAGCCATTATTTCGCTTTTAATTCGATTACAGTTAAGAGTGCACTCTTCAATTAAAGCTTTTAATAGTAGTATAGCTTTATTTGCATTTAATTTATGATAATTTATTAACGATGCCATTATATTGTCTAATTTGCCCAAATCTCCATTTGAATTAATATATTCTTTACGGAACGAATACAAATCATTAACACATGCCACATGTTTTGCCACTTCTTCATTAAAATCAATCATTAACTTATTATTTCGTTCAAAATCGCTTAATTCGATTTTCAAAGCATATTCTATTAGAAACAAAGCAATAACGGCTCCAAAATTAAACTTACGATAATCCAGTAGGGTTTCCATATCTAGTGTTCTCGGAGATTTGTTTGCGCTCTGTTGGAAACTGTTAATTACGCCCCAATTTATTAACGTTTCTTTAAAAATCTCATATTGCTTTTCGGACAAGTCTTTGCTTATTTTATCAACTATTATATTAAATTCATGGAAATACATCGGCATCGACGAGTTGTATTCGCCATTAATCAATTCCGAGAAACCAATCCAATAAGTGCCAGACCTATCAAAATTACTATAATCACCCCAATTACATTCTTGTTGGTCATCTATCAATGTAAGAAAATGCGTAAAATTTACGAGATTAACCATTCGGTATTTTTCTGAAGCTAACGGATAACACAATGAAGAATATTGTCCAATGCAATTATTTACTAAATACTCTTTAAGGCTATTATCAGAAACGTTACTGTATTTAATTAAGTATTCATTCGAGTCATTTCGAAGTGTAGTGTCAAAATATTCACTACGTTTAATAGGCCACGGGCATTCGATTTTCGGAATCATATACTGAATTGAATGACCAATTCCATTCACCTTTATATCATAATTTGCTTTAATAGAATTGAGTTTAATTTTCAATTCTTCTTTAGTTATAGTTTTGTACATTTATATTTGAAGAATCTAAACTAAATTAAACTAAAATTAATTAATCCCTGTTAAATTTATTTAGAATTGCTTAAATTTGACTTATTATTTTTAATTTTTGTAGAATTCTATTCATCTAAACATAAATTATATGTTACATTTAAGCTAAATAATATAAAATAATTATATATTAAATTACAAATAAAATTACATAAATACTTTTGAATCACTTGATATAACAATAAAAATAGCTAAAAGTTATACCGAATTAGTTATTATAAATAAATTATTACGTACCAAAACAAGCAAATCACAATCTTTAGCCAATTTTAAAAGTGAGAATAATTTGAGTTTGGTTTAATTTATTACTCGTTCATTTACGACTAAAATTATCTGTTCTATTGACACAGAATATAATTTCTGATTTGGTTAAGAATTATTTAAAATATTTCTAAATTTAAATGTTCAATTTATTTAATTTTTCACAAATTTTAAAAATCATAGGACAGCTATTCGAATTTGAAATATAAAATTTCAATCCATAAATCGAAATGCCTTTTTGTAAACTAGAATAACCACTAACTAAAATTTACAGTGCAGTCCGATGTTGTGTATTAAATAATAAAATAATTTATAGGTTACCTTGAAATATTGTGCTAATGTTATCACATATAAAATTTATTTATTAGTTAGAAAATTATTACTTTTATCAAATACATAATAATTTCGTTTTACAAAATAAGAGGAAATATAAGGTTGAGAACTGAAATTTTGATAAAATTTTTATACTTATCATAATAATTGATTTTTATGCCTAAGGTTTAGGAAAATTAATTAATATTTGGTCAAACACTTTAAATTCTTGTGATAAAATTCAAAGTAAACTAATAATACTGAATGTTTATATTACTTTATAGTGAAAAGATAAGAAAATTATCGAAAAACATACATAACCAATTAAAACATAACTATAAGGTTTTTTGCACTCAAAATATGTTAACTCAGCGAAAGTTTTGTGAGAGTATTTTTTAAATGTTCACTTTTTATATGTTGACGTTTAAAACAGTATTTATATTAAAGACTAGACGTAGGCTATAACATAAGAATATGTGTAATGCGCAGAAATAAGTAATGACTAATTTTCACATATCATTCACATATTTTTTATTTGCATTAAATTTTTTCCTTTAAACATTGTAACATATATTGTTGTATTGAATTTCTTTAATCGATACTAATTTTCTTAACACAATTCGATTTCGTTTACATTTAAAGACACACCGAAAATGGTGCAATTAATGTTTAAATGAAAAAATTTCCTTATTGTAATTTTCTTTTTCGTTAATTTTTTTAATAAATTTAAGAAGCTTACTTAATCAAAATAAACATTGATTAATAGCAAAATAAAATGAGTAAGAGCAATGAACTATAAGTGAAAATATAAAAATCACAATTTCCCATCATTACGGTATTCATTATTGGAAAATATTTTAATGTATTTATTTTATTTAACATATTTTGAGAAAGAAAGAAAGAAGTAGTTCACATTTTTTAAATTTAATTAATTAAATGCTAGTTTTATCGAACTAAAAAGTACCAAAATTAAACTCATTCATTCAATCAAATTGCGTTGCAATAGTTGTGCAATAAGATCGTAATATATCTAATGTGCAACGAAAATGGCAGCAATAGATTTTCGGAAGACAACGAGTTTTTCGTTTCAGTCCTACACTTCTTTTCCCGCCGTTTAATCTGCTAATAATTCCAGTTTTATTTGACGATTTCGACAAATAATTTTGTTTACTCCACTCCTCTATTAAAATAAAAAGATAAGAATGTTTATTTGTGATTAAGTATTTATTCCAAATTTATGTATAATAATTTCATTTAAAATTTACTTAAATAATAAAACAATATCAATAGCTTACTTTCAAAGTAATAGTTATCCATACGCCAAATATGATTATCATCAAATGTATCGCAGATAAACATCAACGCGAGTTTAAAATCTTTAAAGCAGTAATACTTTATTGATCGTTTAACTTTAATAGTGGCATCGCTATAAAATTGGTTGTTAATTGCATTGTTTTTAGTATTCAAACGATACGCGTAAACCGAACTATTAATTACTATTATAATTAAAGCGCAAATTATTGATAGGTAAAATAATCGCAAATAGGCTGACATCTGTAATAATTAAAATTTTTGGAATTATTTTAATGATATTCACTATATAATAAAATTAAAAAATAAGATTTTATAATAATTACGACGATTAAATTTACCCTCAATTTTGATTATTTGACATAAACGTTTTAATTAATTTTGGTTAGTTCTATAATTTACTTTTATAGAAAAGCTGATAACAAATTATTTTCTTCACGTCGTCAGCTATAATAGCACATAAATTACTCTGTATAATTAACATAAACCATAAGCTTTAATATTTATTTAGATAACAGTTAAATATTTCAATTAGTGATGATGAGCTCGGGAGTAAAACGTACGTCTGGAACCTGAGTATGAATCTTGTCATAAGATGCTTAAAGTCGAAATTCAATAAAAATAAGATCGTGAACCTGAATCTCTGAAACCCTTACCTGGAGACAAAGACTCATGAGACTAGAATTTTTTACACCCGAAATATTATTTCAAGAGAATCAGTGACAAGATTACATAATTTTTAGACTAAGAATTATAATTCGACTTACAATTGATTGAGTTGAAACTAATCGAAAAATGTGACGAAATGTTTAAAAATTAATTTTTATGAAGAACTCATAATACAGAGAATAAAAAAGTATTTACTATTATAACTGTTTACTAACTCTAATATCTATAATTTAAGCAGAAATGGTGATTAAAATGTTTATAAAAATTCGACAATACCACTCATATTTTTGAATAGACTACAGCCTTTCATAATAATCATCGATTAAGTTGTGTTTGTTTATAAAATTAGAATTGGATTTATTATATTTATCTCAAGGTTATAATAACATGTTTTTCCAGATGTGCTCATTATATAGCTTTATAATTTATCGAAATTCATAAAAAATCACGTCATTTAAAAACGATTCAACCATCTTTTACCAAAAATGTAAATACTTATTTTAATCTTTACAAATTTCTATCACATGTATTTTTCTACATACAAATTTTATTTCTTCAGTTTAAGTACAAAAATTACGTAAGAAACAATAAAATAAAATTAAAACTGAATAGAGAGAAGTAAAGTTGTTTTTTTTTGTTGCAATTATCGAAAGATACATAAAAGCATAATGGAATTACACTTTATTATTAATGGAATTTCAAAATAATTTTGAAATATTACAATTAAAATCTATAAATGTTACGAATTATACGAAAAGCAAATATTTTTATTCAAAATTAGTTAATAAAAATTTTCCATGTCATTCATAAAAAGATTTCACCTTTTAATAGACAAAGTAGAGCTTTTGTAATTGACCACCATTTTATATGTTTTTTAAAATGTTTTTTTATCTAATTTTTACCTAACTGAACTAAATATAGATGCCCCTAAACTTGACAGTCCAATAAGAAATTTAAATCTGATGATTTTATGTATTTTGTGATTTAATCTTCAATAAATATTAACCCATTATTATATGTTCTATGCTAAAATAACACATGAAAAAGGATTATAAAACAAAAAAAAAGTTAATTATAAGTTTAAGTTAAACTTATTTTATGTAAAAAGCGTATGATATTATAACTTTATAGTCTTACAAATAATTATTATTTTAAATATTAAATATTAATGTTAAAATTCTCATTCTATGTTCTATTATTTTATCTCTGATTCGGATGTAAGCTAATAATGATTTTATAATTACAATTGAGTAACAAATATTAGAAAAATTAAAAATACAAAATATTGTAAATATTGAATATAAACACAACTTTAATTTATTTTTAAAGTTTCAAAAATAAATTTTATAAATATATAATTTTATAAATATTTGATAAAACCTTTTGTGAAAGTCGAGTTTATTTATTTTAATATAACCGGTCATGATCTCTAATTTAATTTTCATATCGTTACCTGTAATAAAAAGCTTTAGTTTTAAGTAAACGGCAATAAAACTATTTAAGATTGCTTGAGTATTATCCTGATGCCCGCCAAAATCTAATCTGTCTTCTAAAATTTAATTAACAGAATATATTTATTAGCCAAAATAAGCGGTTATTATTGTTAATATTATAATATTTACTATGTTTATCATAATAGCATTGATGTTAAAATTATTGTCAAAATTAAACAATCAAATTTATCTTTAAAAATTCTAAAAAATAATAGCATATATCTATATATATTAATATCACGAGACCTATTTTTGCGCAGTTTTTCTGGCCAAACGGTAATAGATACGATATCTCCTTAAGCAGAAAAATTATAGGCATTCTAATACTCGGCACAATTAGAGAAATTTTTAAATAAATTAGTTTAATGGGGTTTAGGTGGTTTGAATGTATAAAAAGTATAACTCCATAGAGGCTTTTGTAGAATGTTGCGCGAAAAATTGGAGCACTTGCTATTCACAAATGCTTTTAGCCTAATAAAAGCATTTTTGATTTTCGAGCCCACTAGTATCTGCATTAATTTGAACGTAATAACTTAAAAAAACATTTATAATTTATATATGCAGTAAATATCTCTCTCATCGCATTGATTGTACATTATGGTACTCCGATCGCAACAATTCGAAACCAATACATCGCATATAATAAAAGTTAGGACTTTTGGCCAGTTTGTACCGGCGTTACACTCAGACTAAAATCATTGAGTTGTTCAATTTCATTTTCAGATAGCTGATCAACTTTTTGAGAATTCTTGGAAAAGGAGAAAATCATTGATAATTACTAGCACTTCAATTTGCAAATTAAGTTAGGAAAACAATTTAAATAATAATGTTGTTATATTGGGTTATATGGTCTTAATAGCACACCGATAATACAAATTTACTTTAAAATCTAATATTTGTTTTCGAATAATTTTTTGATGATACGTTAGTAGACCTCTTCGCGTTTAGACCTAAACTGTTTCCTTACTACAGGCAAAGGCATAGCACGTCAAAACAAACCTGAGCTTCTTATGGCTGAACACTGATGTAAGTGGGAGTTTAACCAATCATGTGTATGATCCAAAATTAACTTTAAAAAATTAAACTTTAATAGTTATAATATAATGGTAAAATGCGAACGAAAAAAACCGGACATCCATACATAACTGAAAATTTAGATAACAAAAAAGATCTTGTTTTGGTTGGATTAAATAAAATAACATAAAAAATTTGAATTTAATTGATGCTTTCGATGCTTTATTTTATTTCTAGAAACTACAACTGAATTTTAAATTCTGATTAATTTAATTTAAAATTAGAATAATTTTTATTAATTTAGTAATTTTAGTGTTTATCTTAAACTGTATTAGTATATTGTTTAAAGATTTTTGTGTTTATTTTGTTCTATCTATAGATTTAAGTCAATCGATTTAATCTTCAGTTATTGATGCAATATGAACTTAAAGTGTGATAAGTGCACCGATTTATACAGCAATCTTCGTGTATTGAACGAGTTCTTCTTTTC
>JAQIXJ010002531.1:0-15534 GCA_034700185.1 Phthiracarus laevigatus | reverse complement strand
AATTTATGCTTATTTGTAAAAAATGATTAGTTTTAATGAAATTCAATTATTTTTTTAAATTTTTATATATTTTAATATTGTTTACTTTAATATTTTTACCAAAATTAAAATTTTCGGGCTTTTAAATTTTTTGGTACAAAAGCCCGGCCCGATACATTTTTCTAACTTAAGGCCCGAGCCCGACAAAGCCCGACAAAAAACGTCGGGGGCCCGCGGGGGCCCGAAAAATCGGGGGCCCGTTTCATAGTCTAATTCGTATGTCACAAATATATTAGTTTTAAAGCCAATTTCAATGGTACAATTTCAAATCTTTTTATTAACATAAAAAATTTTAAATTCCTTAATTAATATAAGACTACGTATACCGGGACAAACATACAGACAGACCGACCGACCGACAGACATGGTCAAATACATAAGCTCGACTTTTATTTAAAAAAGTGAGCTAAAAAATTAAGTAACTTTTTTAAGACACAAATATACTGCACACAAACTAAAAAGTTAATGAAAAAAATGCAATGGTTATCTGCTACTAACAGAAGTTGTTTATTATTTTAGGATAAACTATTCGGTGTTAAATTTCAGTTTAGTAAGAATTTTTAGCCTCTCTTTTTAACGGTTATGCAGTCCAAAAAACGTTGCGTAACTTATACGTTAAACTGTCGTGTATTAAAATATAAATTTATCAAAAATTCAAAATAAAATTTTCCAACAGTATAATTGGGATTATTAAAGATTAAGTTTATTATTATTTTCAAAAAGCAAAAATATTTTATTGATGTATGCAATACTTATATGAAATTCGAAACATTTTATGGTAAAAGTTTGTCTCTCTTAATTACAAACTTAAGCTCAAAAGGTGTTGAGCTTTGAGCTTAAAAATAACACTTAAATCTCTTATTTGAGCTTTATCTTGAGCTTGGGCTGGCTTTAGCTCGAACTTTGTGCCATCACTACGCATAACGCATTTACTGTATTGGCGTAATAGCGCGCAATAATTGGCGCACTTTACACACTATTTAAGCTTATTGTGCGCAAAACTCGTCACAAAAACTTTATTTACAGCAAACGCAATACATTCGCTATTGAATTAAACTTTACGTTTAATTACCATTTGATTTGTCTGTAACGCTATTAAATATTCGTGAAAACATGTTTGAGGCGCGTTTAGTTCAGGGAAGCGTATTGAAGAAGATATTGGATGCCATCAAAGACCTGGTGACGGAAGCGTCGTGGGACTGCTCACCATCTGGTATGAGTCTTCAGGCTATGGACACCTCTCACGTCAGCTTAGTTGCCGTCAATCTCAATGCCGATGGATTCGATAAGTACCGCTGCGATCGAAATATAACGCTTGGAATGAACTTAACCAGGTTTGCGGCCAACGCTCCCAATCGATGAGCGGTTATGAAACTTTTGTTGAGTTAAATGCTAATTATTTTTTGTTTTGAAAATTAGTTTATCGAAAATAATTAAATGCGCCGCAAATGACGATACGATTACCATAAAAGCGAACGATGACGGAGATAAGATTAGTTTGGTTTTTGAGGCACAAAGTAAGTTTGAGATTCGCTTTTGTTATTTGGGTTTTGTTTATGTTTTTCTAATCTTAAAACCTTTATTACGTAATTGTGTTGCAGACGAGGCTGAAGTGGCTGAGTATGAAATTAAATTAATGAATTTAGATTCAGAATATTTGGGAATTCCAGTGAGTTTTTTCTTTTATTTTAAAATTTACTTTTAATATTTAATTTAAATGAATTGTTTAATGTTTGGTTAGGAAACCACTTATAATGTGAACATTAAAATGCCTGCAAACAAATTTCAGCGCATTTGCCGCGATTTGAGCCAAATCGGTGATGCGGTCACCGTTTCGTGCGCCAAAGACGGCGTTAGATTCGCTGCCAGCGGTGATCTTGGATCTGGTTCTATACGTCTTTCGCAAACAGCCAGCGCTGATAAACCAGAAGAAGCGGTTGTTGTCAGTATGCAAGAAGCGTTGTGTCAGTCATTCGCGCTCAAGTATTTGAATCATTTCGCAAAAGCCACGCCACTATCAGCTCAGGTATCGCTTTCCATGTCACCTGATGTACCATTAGGTAAGATTACAAATATCAAAAATGAATTGTTAAATATTGTATTTAATTTACATTTTTCTTAAAAATTAGTTGTTGAATACAACATTAATGATAACGACGAAGACAATCCATCGAGTATTGGATACATCCGCTATTACTTGGCGCCCAAAATCGATGAGGCGGACGATTGAGTTGATTAGTTTGAAATCATTTTAATCGGTTCAGTGATTATTGAACAATTTTTTAAAATAATTTTTATTAAAAAATAAATTTTGCTTCGAAACACGATCTTAGTTCTTTTTTTATAAGCACTAAATTATTGCATCTTTGGTTTATGCACAATACTGTAATATTCAGTCAAGACTAAAATAAAAATTTCTCATTTATTATCATAATTCAAACTTAAATGTGATTATAAATCCATTTTATTTATCAATGTTCTATTAATTAATTACTACTTCAGTCTTTCGTCCAGTTTTGGGGATTTTGTAAAATCTTTACTAAAGTTTCTTGTGGCGATCCTGGTTGAGGAGTGTGACAATATTCCCATCTGGCAACTAATGGCAAAGACATTAGTATGCTCTCATATCTGGCTCCGGGTGTGACCAAACCAAACTTTGTTCCGCGATCGTACATCAGGTTAAATTCCACGTATCTTTGGGTTATATCGATTATAATATTTAGCATTTAATTGATTAAATAATATGTTTATATTACCGTCCGCGCCTTAATAGCTGCCATTGACGGTCAGCGTAATCGTAGCCTTTTCTGAAATTACGTTTTACAATAGGAATATATGACGGTGTGATCGCATCAGCACACGATTGGATAAAACTAAACGCGTCTTTCTGTCGCGGATAATCCATGTCATCGAAAAATATGCCACCGATGCCGCTAATCAAATAAAAAATTTTATTGAAACGAATTAAGAATTAAATTCTCTCACACATACACACTCAGTCAGTCACTCTATAATTACCGTCTTTCGTTGTTTCGGTGAGGAATGACGAAATAGTCGTCACACCATTTTTTAAACTTTGGATAAAAGTCGGTGTTATGTTTATCGCACGCACGTTTTATAGTTTTGTGAAAGTGGTAGAACTCGTCATAGTCGAGCATATAAGGCGTCATATCGATACCGCCACCAAACCACCAATGAAGGCGATTATCTTCATCGATCACTTCGAAATACCTGAAATTAAAGTGAAGCGTTGGCACATTCGGATTCCTCGGATGTATCACTGAACTGACACCAGACGCAAAAAACTTCATATTATCATGATTTGGCAACGCTTTTCCCCGACTTCTCATTTGTTGTGCCGCTTCTGGCGGAAGATGTCCGCTCACCACAGATATATTGACGCCCGCCTTCTCGAACACCAGCGAGTCTTGCAGTACGCAAGATATACCTCCGCCGCCATCTGGTCGTATCCATCGATCGATTACGAACTTCACGGGCTTTTCGTCGTTTTGGTTCTGTTGATTCGTGTCATTATACTCCATGTTTTCGATTTGCTGCAATTCGTAGCAGATTTTCTTCTGCACGCTAAGCACAAACAATTCAAACTGCGTTCGCATTAATTGCTTGTTTGCGTTCAACTCATCGATAGGTGTGATTGGCTCTGCGATAGAGTCCACTGTGGACGACGATAGCGGCCAATTCAATAGTGGTATCGAAAGTAAAAGCGGAGTTTTGTTGATAATGTACGCATTATTACTAAACTTTGTTTTAATTAGTTTGAAATGTCTGCGAACCGATAGAAATAAAAAAACGCAATACTTGTTTGAATAGATCATGGTTTCACTTTAAAATGGTGTTAAACGCCGATAATATCATATAATTAATAGTCTCTCACAATGAATCTCAAATATTGCATCACACGTGTGCATCCAAACAATTACTGTGTGTAATGTACGTTACTGTAACAGTAAGTACTCTAACCGTAAGTATAAGTGTTTTTGTTAATATAACTTACGCTTACGAGTTAGTTTTGGTGATTAGCCCAAACAAACGCTCACTTGTTTTCAGGTCAAATGCTTACAGTTTATGGTACATATGTTAAAAATCATAGACTATTCAAAACTAATTTTACTATTATAATAATTGCATAACATTTGATACAAATTCTTAAATGCACAATAATTTAATACATTATGCTTATAACGCGTCTAGTTTTATCGCAAACTAACAAATAAAAACATTTTACCGGTACTAAACGTTTCTGTTTATACCCTAAATCGCATAAATACTGTAAATTATATTTGTATCAGCGATCGATGCATGTGTCGATCCATATTAAAAAACAAGAACGGAACATTTGTAGAGAGCTCACTTTTCTTAGGATAATGCATACTTATGTACCAAAAATATAAGTTTCTCAGCCAATATAAAAAATGCCAAAATCCGTTTATTAATAAAAGAAATAGGTGAAATCCCTTTATTATAAAACGTATCACAGACAGACAGACGGACGGACATTGTCAAAACCATAAGCCCGCTTTTTTAAAAAAGTGAGCTAATAATCAACAAATTTTGATAAAGAAACATACTTACATGAATTACATTTCTTCGTTAACTGCATAATCGGTTTGGCGTACAAGTACTAGCTTATAAAAAATTGCTAAGATTCTAGAAATCTTTCATAAATTACAGTAATTTGGTAAATTTAAATCTTTTTTTATTATTACCTTAAAATAATTAATACATCAAACACTTATAATTGTAATGTTTATAATTTTCTAAAAAAATAAATGAATAAAATGAATTTTTAAACATTGAAATGAATCATGTAATTAATTACAACATATTTTTTAGCACAATATATTTTCTATTTAGCTTTAAATATATGCGCATTAAGTTATAATAATATTAATAATTAACAATAAATGTGTTGCGAAATGACTAATAATTATTTATAACGTGATGTTTCTTATTATGGTACACATCTTTTCCTAAATATTAACAATTGTTAAATATTGTATTATTACGTAAACAATTAATCTGAAGACTTATTTCTCGCTACAGAATGCAGTTAAAGGCTAAAGCAAAGATATTTACCCAAAAAGCTGCGCTCTATAGCTAATAGTTAAAAATTTTTGCTTTTCCCGAAAATACTAGTAACTAATGATTGACAAAAATAAAATGCGAGCTAAAGCTTAAATCTCGTGCTTCAAATGCATAAAAAATGTATCAATTTTAGTTTAATCACAGTTACCCACGGACTCGCAGCGTATTGGGTATTTTAAAAAATCCTACCACAGCCAAAAATTTAGGAAGTTTGCTAATTGAAAATTAAAATCTGTAATAAGTCTAAGATGTTCAATATTTAACTAAACAGTAGTTCATTGGAAAATTTAGGAAATGAAAAGGAGCTTAATTGATACAATTCGACAATTGAGTAACTATGGTATAGACTAAAATTATACAATCGTCAACCATTGTAAAAGCCTGAATATCACATTTTGGGTTAAATAATGAGATAAGTTTTAAAAAAAGAAGATTTTGAAACGTTTGTTTTGATTTGGAGATCCAAAAAAAATTTGTTTTAAGTGCATTGTTCCCAAAAAATAAGGTGCATATTTTAATATGAATAATCGTATTTTAAAGCTTTAGAATCCAATTTTACGGTATTAAATATAAATTTTGAAACATTTCAAGTAAGCTTAAAGTTATTTCAAGATCAATTCAATTTTCTTATGCATTCGCCAACAAATTATAAATTATTACATTCTAAGACTAGAGGATACGGTGATTCAAAAAAAACATAAGTTCGTGTTAATTAAACTAATTTAAATTATTTATGTTTTAAATATTATCGAAATTAAGAATTAATTCGAATATTTCTAGTTACTAATTAAATAATTCATTAAATCAATACGATTTCTATCTAAATGGGTTACAATCACTCCGATACTGTATTCTAAAAAAATTATATATTATACTGAAACTTACGGTATAAGTAATTTAAAAGTGCGTTACTGGAAAATATTATTGCTGCGTGATTTTTGTCTAATATAACTTACGTACAAAAAAAAGTAGTCATTAATAACTTATTTTAGATCTTATAACGCAAAATACCATAAAACGCGATTTTAACTTAAAAACTTGTTACGAAAAAAATAATAAATGAAGTGTGTGTATAAAGTAAATAAAAAGATAGTTCTTTTTTTATGTCTATAATAATTAACAATACTTGAATTGGAAAAAAGTAACGATGACTTATAATTTTTGTTCGCATCTGCGGCAATGGTTAGGGAGATCGGAATAAATTCGACGAATTCAAGTGATCTCTAAGTAATTCAAAAACTTTTATTTGTTCGTCCGGTTTTAGCCGAAGAATAAGCGATAAAAGTTTTTGCGGATTTGGCGCACGAATGAAACTCGATATATATACGTTAACAAACGTTGCCATCAAATACTGGCAATCGAAGCGATCAACAATGCCTCCGTGTCCGGGGATTATGTCACCGAAGTCTTTGATTTTAAACGCGCGTTTGAAGCCACTGGCAAAAAATCCCCCAAAAGGACCAATTATTGAACTAAATAGTGATAATGACAACGAGTGCAGAACAAACGGATACATCGTTACGACTGATGGCAACCCTAACTGTATAATTTAATTCCAAACAAAATAAGATCCGTTTGATAAATTTGAACAATAGCTTACGAATTTGTATATGTATCGAACGGGGATATAACCCAATTCAGTTGGCAGATGATAGTCCGTTAACTGAAACAATGGCGAAGGTGTGCAATCCATTATGGTTTTCTCGTGATCGTCCGAATATTCGATGGGGCAAACAAAAAACTTGTAATGGCACAAAATGTGTGAAAACTAAATATTCAAAAAAACAAGATTTATGTTATATTAAAACTAAGTATTTTATTATAACTATAGCAGCAAATTATTAATTACTTACAATCATTCCCAATATAACGGTGGCAATACCTCCGCCAATAAATCCTTCCCACGTTTTCTTTGGTGATAGTTTAATGAGCGGCGTTTTTCCAAAAAAGAAACCAAATAAATACGCCATCACATCATTGCACACGATCATCGAAACGGGAACAATAAACCAAATTAATCCCTCGAACATATTCTGCATTATTAAATACGATTGCGTCACAACTATCAAAAGCGTGACGTGAGTCCACGCAAACTAAAATTAAAATAATCGTTAAGTTATATCAGGTGTAAAGTTTTAAAAATAATAATATTGTATAATAATTATTGGGAATAACAACAATACCAATGAAAATTGTCTCATATAATACTTTTTGACCAAACTTAATACGAACCAAATAAAACCAATTAGATATAAGCTGAACGAAATAAATCGATGATAGGTCACAAGCGGACGCATAAAATTCTGGATTTTTATCGAAATAAATATATTTTGTTAATATCGAGTACAGTATGATCAAAAATATTTTCCATACGCACACATACCGCTCTATGCAAGAGTACGGCGAAATAGTCGACCAAACTTTCACCATAGAAAAAGTAGTTAGAGGTGACCAACATATACCACGACAAAGATCGAAACCATGGCAAACCGTGAATTCGGTAAACAGAATAACCGATAGCTATTATTTCTTGAAAACATTTCACTTGTACCGCTAATGTCTTTAAATGTAACGTTAGATGAAAATTAAGTGTAATTAGAAATGAAACTGTTCCGTAATTAATTAGTAGTGTTTTTACTGTAAGTCGCAGATCGTTGGTAAAAAGTTTTTTATTATGAAATTAAACATAAAGTCAATATCATATTTAATTATAAAGTAAAAAATAATAAAGTAAAGCATAAATAGATAGAATAGACATGCATACAAAATATAAACCTAAAATGAATATTATAAAGGAGGGGAAGCGCTAAGGGGTGTACACTGTTATGCCGCCAATCTTAAGCGAAATTTTTAAAAAATATTGCAACAATAATAAAGTATAGTATCGTATCTGCAATTCAATACTTTTAAATTTAATCTTCGTAACAACGGGCGACTGATATTAAAAAAACAACAGAAAATTAGAATACAAACCGTTAACATAAGAGCCAAAGGACCCAAATATATTATCACGCAAAAGCTGCTCACCATTACCAGAGTGAATATACTCCGAACGATTGTATTTCTCCATCTATAACGATATGCCATTATAAGATTACCGTAATAGTAAATTAATACCGTATTTACAGTATTTTTATTAATGCTAATTCTTAAGTGAAATTTTTTATAAATATTTTTTTCATTATGAGTGTACGTCGCATCGTATGTATGATTTATATTAAAAACTTTAGTCATAATAACTCGTTTATTTGTATGGATTGGTTTGTTTATATTAGCATTATCACCAAAATCCTTTTACAGTATAATATTAATAATCTATTATCGGTAATATATTTCAAACGAACAAAATATTACCGCTATTACTATAGCATATTTAAAGATTGTGATTAAGATTTTGCAATAATATAAATTCTATAATAAATATAACTTATATCGGTTAGCAAATTATTGGGAAATTAATTTATTAAATACGATAACAGACACAAACAAATTGTTTTTTAAAAAATCTTTTACGCACCAAAAATAAAACTATAAAAACGAATTAACAAAAAAATGGTTACCTGAGCGGTAACGTTGACAACACGTGGTCCAGAAAGTTATTGATACTATCGGACGCTTGCGGTAACTCTCGAACCAATTCCGCGATATTCGACTCGTCCGGCAATCGATCGTCTTCTGAGTCCACCGCTTCAGAGCTCATTCTTCTCATCGACGAAACTGAATTTGTCTACAAATTGATTGATACGGTTATTATTGATAGAAATGGGCGCAATAATGCGTAATAAACGCGTACATCATTGACATCATTGGCATTTTGGTGATCACCGCTTCCTATCAGATGTCTTTGCCTCAAATCAGCCATTAATACCGTAACAAATAGTAAATGGTATTTGGTTTAGTTTTTTGGTGGACGTTTGCTCACTAAAATCAAGCGATTAATGTTTCGGTTTCATTTATGGTTATAATGTTTTTGATAATTTATTTTACATTCAATATAAAATAATAATAATAATAATAATAATATAAATAAAAAATAGTGTCAAACGTTTTAAAGCGAAAGATAGTCTCTATGGTAACGGAAACTTCTCAGTAACTGTTATAGAGATTTGATGTAGATTTTATAATTTTTAAGTAAAATCTC
The DNA here is from genome assembly GCA_034700185.1 of Phthiracarus laevigatus. Classification (NCBI taxonomy): domain Eukaryota; kingdom Metazoa; phylum Arthropoda; class Arachnida; order Sarcoptiformes; family Phthiracaridae; genus Phthiracarus; species Phthiracarus laevigatus. The sequence goes on along the minus strand of JAQIXJ010002531.1, from coordinate 6,248 downwards.
GGGTTATTTTCATACCTGGAAATATATTGGGTTTTAAATTGTAATTTTTGAATGAATTTGGGTTCTGAATAATGGTATTGATAAAAATGGGAATTTAAAAGTTTTTAGGATCACTGGTGCATAAGAATTTTTTTTGAAATTAAAATTAAAACAATAAATTAATTTTCCAGCCAAATATTGGGTTATTCACAAGATAAACGGTGCGGATAGAAATTTTCTGAATAAAAAATTTGACGCTAATTACAGAAAATTTTAATAAGCAGTGAAAATGAACAATTTGTTTCAGTTACAAATTTTTTACGTAATAAAAAAAAGAAGAATTGTATAAATTTAGTTATAAAAGCTGTTCGTCATTTCCTTTTTGCTTAATAAAAATTATTTTTGAAACAATAATCAACAAAAAAGTTAATCAAAACGATTTTTATATAAACGCTTACATAGTTATGGGAAATCAATTAAAATAAAAATCAAATTCAAATGACATATTAAATAAGTAATTTATTGTGAATGATAAATTTTAATAATATGTTAAAAAATATAAATAAACCATCAGAATAATCTTCCCAATCGAGCACTCATTGTTTTATGAGTTGCTAAAAATATTCGGTTCATATACATATACAATCGTTACTATTCCAACACTTACGGCTTAATTACAGACTCTTAATCTAATTTTTATGAAATTGAAGTTTGATCGATCTAGTTTTTTTAATCAATTTATTAAACTTACGCTATTTTTATCAAAGCTCTTCTTAAATCAAATCAAATCAAACTTTATTGGCATCTCTATCAACATATTAACACACAATCTCTAGCAGATTGTTGTCAAATTTGTGAACCAAATTAATTAAAATACGCATAACTAATTAAATTTATAAAATTGCTTTATTGCATAATACAAAACTAGCTAATTCTAACGGAAAAAATCTTTTTAATATTAAAGTATAATAGATTAAGTAAAACATGGGTTTAAAGTATGCGAGACTGATTTGATTTGAGCGCAGATATACTGTACATATCTATATGATTGGCGTTTAAATGACTCGTTAAGCGGTGGTGTAAAACGCATGCGCAATGAATTACTTGCACGCATACACATATAGTATTGTTAGCGCACATCTCTATCTCATATTAGATTGTGACCAAAATGGCTAACTATCAGATGATTCAAAGTAGTGATTGTCCCACTCGCACCAAAAAGGCACGAATAGACCACATGGACGACAATCATGTGTGTCTCGTCAAACAAATAAACATTGGTTACGACTGTTCTGAGGCGAAGAAGCGCATATATGGTGATTTCGGTGAGTATTATCAATTATTGCTTAATGACATGCAATGCTATAGCGTTAGTCAATGCACAGCAATATCAATAGCCATAGCCATAGACATAGCCATAGACATTACACAACGTTACGATGTATGCGTATGTATTGCACAGTTACTACACTGCCACGCATTAATACATTACGCGCCATACATTCGCATTGGCAACCGTTCACACCGGCTATATGTAGATATGTGTATGTGTATGTGCGATGCCATCGCACCATCAATACCACCATAATGGCCACCAATATTAACTTATAGGATACTAATGTTTGTAAACATTAACCTTACATTCATTCATTCATTGCCATATAGTATTCATTAAATGCGCGCATTATCGCTAAATTTATCGCTTTCTGATATGATTTACGGTTTTTATATGCGTAATAAATTAGAAAATAATCATTAATTTGGTTTATTATTATTTTTTTGTTGTTTTGATAAAAATATCGATATTTGAGATCAAACAAAAATGTATTCAGTGTTGCGTTCGTTGAAACAAACGATACGCTATCGTTCACTATTGTTGACGCATTTGCGATACAGTATGTAATCGATTGATCGCTTGATTGATCATTAATAATAATAATAATAATAATTTAAATGACGCATCATTTATTTGATTGATTGATAGCTATAATAACACTTAATTTAGAATTATTGACATTAATATTAAAACGAAACGAAAAAAATTTACGTTTTGATTAATAGAAGTAACGACTAATGACGGAGAGATTCTGAACAACGGTGACTCCGGTTTCCAGGAGTTCGTATCAAACAGTTGCGACGATTTACCACCACTTAATAAATCGATGATCAATAATAACAATAAGTCGGAAATATCGACGTTAGATATCAACGATTTGTTGGCCGATAAAACGCACAAATTATCAGCAAACGACGAAAAGCAGTCACAACTATCGCCGCAAAATAATGAGCTGGACATCGACGACAGTGCGAGCGATGTGAGCGATCTGTCGTGTGTCAGCTGTTTGTCTGACATGAGTGATCACGGATGGAAGCCGTACGGACCCGTTCAGTGGGTTCAGAGGCAGATGTTTAATGGTACGGATCCCAGAGATATTCTCGGAGAAATGATTCCCGATAACACCATAATACCTCACAATTTGGATAATTTAACGCTTTGGCGGATAATTGTTAACATGTTGAGCGAACCGCCGCCCAGAAGCAAACTGAGTTCGGTTAATACTTTGGAGGATGTGATTCAACTCATCAATAGATGCAATAAAATTGTGGTCCTAACCGGTGCAGGGGTGAGATATTTTGTGCTTGAATTTGGTTTAAATAATACCATGATTATTATTGTTGGTTTTATGTGTTTATGCGTATAGGTATCAGTTTCGTGCGGAATACCAGACTTTCGTTCGCGTGATGGCATTTACGCGCGTCTCAGCAAAGACTTTCCAGATTTACCCGATTCTCAAGCAATGTTTGACATTCACTACTTCCGCAAAGATCCGCGACCGTTCTTCAAATTTGCCAAAGTATGTTTAATGCCATGATTTGGTTTTAGAAATTTAGCTTATCTGATATATCAACTGTTAATATGGGTTTACCGTATGCGGTTTAAATGATCTATTTTTAAATGTGAAACTAAAATTTACCGTTATTTGTTTGCTTATGAACTCGTTATGTTTAATGCAAATGTTTAGTGCAAACTTTTTAATCAAATAATATAACCATTTTTGCTATTAGGAGATATATCCTGGACTTTTCGAACCATCAATTGGTCATAAGTTTATTCGTTTTATGGAAAAGAAGAGCAAGCTATTACGTAATTACACGCAAAATATCGACACATTAGAACAAGCGGCAGGAATTCAACGCGTGATTACGTGTCACGGATCGTTCGCAACGGCAACGTGTACGCGATGTAAGCATAAAGTGGATGCCAGTCAAATCAAACATGACATTATGGAGCAGAAAATTCCTTTATGCCCTCATTGTCCATCCGATTGTCAAGAAATGGCTGTTATGAAACCGGTAATTATTATTATAATATCGTTATATTAATGATATGTATTTTGGAAAAACTTTTAAATTATATTTTTTATTTTTGTTATTCAAAGCACATAAGTGTGTACTTATTTTTGTTGTAAAAAACGAATTATAATTTACATATTAACTTAAAAACTATTGTTAAATGTGCGCATAGGATATAGTGTTCTTCGGCGAAGGGCTTTCGGACGAGTTTCACGGCGCGATGTCGAACGATAAGGACGAATGCGATTTGCTTATAGTGATGGGATCGTCGCTTAAAGTACGTCCAGTGGCACTCATACCGAGTTCGATACCCGAAAATGTACCGCAAATACTGATCAATCGCGAACCTTTGAATCATCTGAATTTTGACGTCGAGTTACTCGGAGATTGCGATGTAATCGTTAGGCAATTGTGTTCCAGGTATTTGTTAATTAATTGGTTATCGATCAATAAGGGATTTGTTGTCAATAATGTTTGGGTTAATGTATTAACAGATTGGGAGCTGATTGGGTCCAGTTTTGTTCAGACGTCAATCACGTTGCCATTACTGATGGTCCAAAATTGGAGAGCAAACGAACCGACGATAATTGTTTGGAAGTTAATAACAACACGTGTCAAATGAATAGTTCGCTTCCATTCGCGTTCAGCACTTCGGTTAATGAATTGCGTGTATTAGACGCGCAGATGCATCACAATAACTGCCATTCGAACGAGAAGAACGTTATTCAAGCGGATTCCACTCAATGCGACGAACCTCATCCCAGTGACTCTTTTACTATTGCATCCTCTTTACCAGGTATGTCAACATTTGCTGCTTTGCTTAAAACAATTCTACTTTAAACCTAACAAATTGTATTTTAATTTGATGTCCGCAGAAGATAAATACCTGTTTTTCGAGCCGAGTAGATATATATTTAAAGGCGCAGAGGTGTATAATAATGAGTTGAAACCACGCACTAATAATAGGGATGAGAGCGACGATGACTCAAACAGCGCACTGTTCGCTTCCGACACTTCTTCTCACTCACCTTTGTCTTCATCGTCGTCATCGTCGTCCGCTTTATCCTCTTCATCGTCGTCTTCGTCGCCATCATCGTCATCATCGCTGTCGAAATCGAGCGAGTTTTTACTCGATTCATATAAAGCACAGCCCAATGGTAATCAAAACATTGATTCGCTGGCGAACTCTTCGATTTCTGACGATAACGTATCCAAAACATAATGTTACGGAAATTAGTATGAAAAAAACGCATTTTTAGTATATAAATACTTTTTATTTTCTATTTATTATTATTTTTTTCTGTGATTAATAAAAAAAGACAAGACAAACAAAATTTTCAATGTAATTGTTGGAATAATGCTCACAATTTTTAAAAAATAATTGTAATTAATTTTTGATCTCTTTCCTATTGAGAGTTTAGATAATTTCTATATCAACAATAATATATTTAAATGTAAATGTAGAGAAAAAAATTAATAATCATGAAAGTTAATGAAGAAAAAATAACCACTTTTTCATAAGTGTTTTATGGTTTGTTGCGTTGTTAACCATTAAAAGAAATCATTAAATTTATTGCCTATATTTATCATTTGATTAGAAAAATTTCTATACACACATTTACCTGTAATCAGTATTTACTAATACCGTATATGTTAAACGATTGACGAAAAATAAAAAACATTGCGTTTACGGGTAATATTTTTATTTAATTCATTGATGATATCGTCGTATTTTTCTCTTATAATTATTAATTATCATAAGCCATATCTCCGCGACTTTGTTTTTTGTAAAAAATACTAATAGCAATACATGAATAATGCTTGTCTTTATATTTTTGACTTTACAGTACAAAAAAAAATGAATTGTTTGTTTGTTTTTTTAATTCATTATATCATCAATAATAATAATACAATTAACTGTAGTGTTTTAAATAATTATGAATAATTTAAATTTGTATTTATGACGAGAATCTAATATATATGTATCAAAATATCACATATAAATATATATATATATATTATTATTATATATATTTTGTGTTTGTTGTAAATTTTTTTAATTTATATCATTAATTGAGTGAGTGTTAGGGAATAATAGGTGAATAAGACTCATCTATCAATTTTGTTAACAATTATTATCGAATATATCCTATTATTGATTATTATTATTATTATTATATTATATCATAGTTTTGTCTATTGATCAAATTTTTTGAAATTATTCATTTTAAATGATTCAATTAAATTACTAATTATTATACATATTTGAGTTCATTTATTAAAATCAACTAAATTTATTAGTAAATAACGGAAATATTGATTGGTTGGTCGCAGCAAACGTTTAATAACATCATTTACCGATACAGCACTTGAAATACTGTGCATTTTGGTTACACAATAAAATACATTTAATAAATAAAGTTAACGAAATGAATGTACCAAACCATTTAATAGTAATAAATTGGTTCTTAGAAGCAGTTAACCTAACTTTTCAGTTCGGGACTAAATAAAAAAACTAATCGCTTATTCTTATTTTTGCAAAAAAAAATAAATAAATCAATTGAAAACTAGAGTGCAGTACGTTATATAAGTTATGACTAATGGGTTAATAACTTATGAGTAAAAAGTTAAACTCGCGTTTAAATAATTGATATAATAAACTGAATGGTGTGTTCTATTTTTTAAAAAAGATTCCATTTGTGTGTTAAATAAGTTTATTAAATTAGAGAACTTATGGAATTCAATTTTAATGATTTAACAAATGATTTGCAATCATTTATCCATTTATTAAATCATTTTCAATCAAATAATAATAATATTAATACGAATAATGATTCTATTAATAACAAAACTGTAAGAAATAAACGAAAAAATAATATAAATATTGATATGAATTGTGTTTCAAATGATATGAA
>JAQIXJ010002530.1:0-15535 GCA_034700185.1 Phthiracarus laevigatus | reverse complement strand
AATAAAATAGTTAATTAAAACAGTTATCGCAGAAGTGCGGGTCACGTTTAGCACGTGGACGCGTGCGCTTCTTTACATTTGGCGTCCGCTTAACGGATATGAGCCGTAGGCTCCTTAGCTGTGAGTAGGGAACAGAGTGCGGCAAAACATTGAAAAACTAAGGAACTAAGCTCTAAGCTTAGGAATTTCGGAAAACGTTGATACACACTCGCGTGAAAACCGGTTTCGTTAGAGTCACTAATCGCTGGCACGGCCAGTACTTGCAGCGTAGACCTCAAATCCGTGGAGTGTATCGATTGGAAGTGAAAATAGCGACACTTGCAGCGAAGCCCTCAAGTAGTTCGTGATTCATGAGACTCAGTTAAAATCGCCGATCGCGCGAAAGTGCTCAACGGAAACGAAGATCCAACGTGCAAAGTGACCCTAAGTTTAGCGGTTCCCGACACTACAGCGCTCTACAACAAGAAAACCAGCGTATTTAGACCACAGTCTACGAACAACTTCGAGTGAGTGAACTAACTAATAGTGACATATAAGTGCAGTGAAAGTGATACGAAACAACAGTGATTAATAATGGATGAATTATCAGCAACAACGGCGGGAGGACTACCCGATTTTATGAATACTAACGAACCAGAAACTTTAACGGTCGGCACAGCGACACCAGCATAGCTGCAACAGCAGCAGGTAAGACTTAGAACTTGCAATTATATATTGAATAACGAGCCTATACAGCGACCTATGTCTGTTCCCTTACAATTACCACCGTTACCACCGTTAACGGGACCATATGCGCGTTCATTGAACTTAAATAACGCCGTTAACCGAACCATACCGGACACCGCGTTGTTAAACGAGTTACACCACATAAGGCAAGGGTTTACCTTATCAAACAACCAAAATGCTGAGTTACAACGAGCAATAAATATATTGCAGCAACAGGTCACCCCGGAAGTGCGAACCCCAGCCAGACCAGATCAACGGGTTGATTCACCACCACCCGATCCATTGGGAGATCAGGAAGATCGGGAGGAACCCGTACCAACCATGGATGATAAAGACAGGTTCGCCCATAATTTAGGACGCGCTATAGGTATAGCACTAAACGCGCAAACGCAACAAAATTCACAGAGAAGCGTGAAAAGGCGCGAGCAAACACCCCGCACATTTATCGGCACAGCGCGTGACGTGCGAGACTGGTTGCGGGTTTATAAAAAAGCCGCGACTCATAACAATTGGATCGATGCCGATAAGACACATCACTATAGTTTAGATAGCAAAATGGAAAACTGGTATAATGCTACCTATGTTAATGTCACCCCGAAATGGGCAATGTTTTAATATGATTTTCAAGAAGCCTGGGGTTTAGGACAAGGACAGGTCAGTTTATACGCGAAATATGCGCCACAAAACAGCAACCCAACGAAGAAGCAGTTACCTACTTTGACCGCATGAGCGATCTCTGCGTGCAAGCGAATGATGCCATGACTCCCATGGAAAAACTTAATCTCATACGAGAGGGATTAACCGCAGATGCGCAGTCAGTAATAGCCGCAGTCGACGATTATCATATCGCAAGGCGTGTCTTATTTCGTCACGATCAAGTGAAACAACAGCGCGAGTACGAGCGACTTGCGCGAAATCTAGAGACACGTGTAATACCAACAAATAATGTGCCAGTGAATACACAACCATCGAGACCGCCACAACAACCATGTGCACCGAATGTAAACTACCCACGTGCGACACCACCACGAGCCGTACCAATATTCTTTAATTGTGACGAACCTGGCCATTACGCCCGCGAGTGCACCAAATAACGCAATAATGAAATGTTTGCAGCTAATCAGCAATAATACGCGCGTTTTCGCAGAGGACAACCAGTAGCAGCCATGCTGAACGATGAATTTGATGCATAAGCTTTTTTCGAACAAAACACGCGAAGTGCGCCCAAAAGTATGTCTGAAACAACAGATGTACAAATACTCAATCAACTGTCCGCCATCTTTGGTAATCCCGCTCCTCAGCGCGATATGTTTAGCGGCATCAATGTAATACTGCCAAATTGCAGCACTAATGACGTCAGCACGTTGGAGGCCTCACAGGTTACTGAAAGGGAAAAACACAAATTGAACCCTGAAACTTGCGCCGCGCTAAACAAAATGAACAAAATTAACCAAATTAATATCGATACAAGTACAGTCCCGTTAATGGAAGTGAGGTACCAACAATTTAAGGTATTTGCATTAGTGGACACGGGATCCGCAATAACCGCAGTGCGGCCACATTTACCTCTTCTTTGCGGTCAACAATTCGAACCGTGCACGGGAACAGCATTACGATTAGCCGATGGTAAAACATTTACGCCTTTGGGCGTTGTCAACGCAGAAATTGAGTTATTGGGAAAAATAATACACATGCCAGTAGCAGTTATGAAAGGCATGTCAGCTGATATGATTCTCGGAAATGATTTCAACGGTCCGATGAACGTTGTAGTTATGCCAGGAGTAAGAACTGTCGCCTTTTTCGATCGCTTGGAAAAAATAGGCCTATCACTTAACGTTAGAGAACGCAATATTAATCCATTTGGATATCAAATTACTCATGTGGTTACACCGAATAAAGGATTACCGATACCTACCGCAGAAATGTTGATTGAACAATGGCGGGTTCGAAAAGGAACTCGCGTGGAAACAGGAAAACAGCCACTAATATCGCCGTTCGATAACATCGATGAAAAAGAAGATAACGAACCTAATCAATTAGCTTCTATTTGCAACGAAAATATGACAATCGAGGCGCAGTCCGTTTTAAAAACACGAGTACAACAACACGTGACATTACCGGCTAAATCAGTCGCGCTCGTAGCGGTAAATTGTGAGATACCAAGTGAAGAAGTATTCACTGTTACTCGATCAGACACCTATGAAGGGCCGCTAAAAGTTAGAGGGAATCATCGACGGCACACAAAAAGTTATTCACGCCGTGGTTTATAATGATACGGACATCGAACATGTGGTTCACAAAAATCAAAATTTATTAAAACTACATTCCTTAAAAAAGGACGTCATTATAATTCCTCTTAAAAAGAAGGGTAAACCCGTGACTCCCGCCAGTGGGTGGAGAGCTAAGAGCGTTGTTACTAGCGCTTCCAGGTGGCTTATCACGTGGATTTATCTTCTACTTATACAACTCGCATTCATAATAACTCATCACTATCCGTGGACAGCAGTTGTTTCCGATGCCACTGTAAACGCGATTTATAAACCGGAAACAAGATTTAATATATGTCCGAATCTATCGCGGGTAAAGCAAAACGAATTAATACGGTTATTAAACAGCCATCTGAAAGTTTTTCAATTTGAAGGCTATCCTTATGGCCAAATCGACATATTAGAGCATACCATCGACACTGGAGATAGCAAGCCATTTAGCACTAGCCCGTACCGGACGTAAACGCAAGAAAAGGCACATATCGAGCAAGTTGTGCGCGACTTGTTAGATAAGAAACTGATAATTCCATCCCATTCGCCATACGGAAGATCGCGGATGGTACTAGTTCACGGTCGAAACGGGAAGATTCGCATTTGCGTGGTCTAAAGCGGTTTAAATGCACGAACCAAAGACGAGATCTTTCCAATACCATTGATGGAAGAAGGTTTGGGAGTACTGGCTGGAATAAGCATATTCTACACAATGGATTGCGCATCATGTTATTGGCAAATACGGATGGCACTTCAAGACATGGCGAAAACATCGTTAATAACGCACATAGGAACGTTTATGTGGCGTGTAATGCCGTTCGGACTAAAAGGCGCACCCTTTACATGTGCGCGCGTAATGTTAATTATCTTTCGCGGTCTCCACCGATTTATTTGTTATGTATATTTCGACGACGTAATCGCATATAGTCAATCGTTTTCAGTACATTTGGCTCGACTTGAGATTTTGTTTAAACGAATGGCGGAATATGGTTTTAAACTAAGTCCGGAAAATTGTTAATTCGGCTACGATTCAGTCAATTATTTAGGACATCGCATCAATGAGGATGGCATTCGACCTGATCCAGAACGGACTAAGCCGATACAGCAAATGACGCCACCAAAGGACGTAACGGGTGTGCGTCGTATATTAGGCAACATTAACTTCTTTCGGAAACTTATAAATGGTTGTTCACGCATTGCTGAGCCGCTCACCAATTTAATGCGCAAAGAAGTCCCTTTTAAATGGGGAGAAGCAGAAAATTTAGCGTTTGAAACGTTAAAACAGCGACTTACGGAAGCTCCGATTTTGGGACATTACGATCCAAAGAAATGCCATGAATAACGGACCTACGCGTGCGGTTATGGAATTGGTGGACAGCTAATCCAGTGGACGGACGCTAAAAAACCTCAGTTAATACAATGCGTGAGTCGAACACTGACCAAAGCCGGGCGAAATTTTTCGACTAATCACCTGGAATGCCTCGCCATCGTATGATGCGTACGAAAATTACGACACTTTTTACAAGGCATTGAGTTTGACATATAGACCGACAATCACGCCTTATGTTATCTCATGAAAGTTAAGGATCCGTCTGGACGGATATGCCGATGGTAGCTAAATATGCAGAAATACAAATTCCGCATCATTTACAACTCCGGTAAACATCATTTGGAAGCCGATTGCTTATCGCGCCAACCGTTACTCAACGAAGAACCAGATACGAGGGAAGATATAACCTATTTGGCCGTAATACAAGACCCGGTGACAATACCTATCGATATAAGCGGTGAACAGAAGACCGATCTGTTTTGTATTAAAATAAGAGACATATTAAACGAGCAGTCAGGCACTGCAAAGAAACTAAAACAATTAAAACGGCGATTTATCATCGATAATAATAAATTACACAAACGTGTCACAATTATGAATGAAGCCCGCTATTTAATAGTGATTCCACCATCGTTGGTACGCAAAGTGCACAAAGCATGCCATGACCATCCTACAGCTGGACATCTGGGCTTTACAAAACCGTTTGGAAGAATTCGCGAACGATTATGGTGGGAAGGCTATTACGGGGAAATACAAGACTATGCCCGTAGTTGTGATAGTTGCCAACGCCGTAAAATAGCGGCAACCAAGAGTCAGGGACTTTACCAACCAATCCCGGTGACGGACCGCATATTCGAAACTTTTGGTGTCGATATATTGGGACCATTGCCCGCTTCAGGTGGCTATAAATACTGTTTATTTGGCACAGATTTACTAAGTAAGTTAGTCGTGATAGAACACATGAAGACTGGAATGGCTGATGAGGTACTAGACGCCATAAAGCGACGAAATATTTTAGTGTATGGTGTGCCGACTAATTTAATTACAGATCGCGGAACAAACATTAGCAGTGAATACTGTGATAAATTATATCGTGCCTTAGGAATTAAGTTACAGAGAACCACCTCGTTTCACCCACAAAGTAATGGACAAGTCGAGCGATTTAATCGCGTTTTAGGCTTATTATTAGCGCAATTTAGTCAAAACGAGGACGAATGGCATTCTTATTGTCCATAATTGGAATTTGCGTATAATACGGCCGAACATTCGGTGACAGGTCTGACACCGTATTATATATTATATGGTGTACCACCAAAAATTTCAATAGAGGGAAGTATGGGACTCAACCGGATAACCGAGCTTGGATCAACGATAGCAGAAACCGTGGCTGATAAAATGGCAAAAGTAAGAACTTTTGTACAAGAAAAGATTATGCGCCAAAAAATTGCGAATAAAGAACGCGCGGACCAAACACGACGACGCGTACAATTCAATATTGGAGACGAAGTCTTGCTCTAATAGCCCAAAGGGAAGAAAACTAGAGGTGGAAAATTAAAAGATCAATACTCTGGCACATGGATGCTAAAACAAGTGTCACCTAACAATTATATTGTTCTTTCAAAGAAAGGTCAGTGCAGGACAGACGTAGTAAACGTTGAACGCATGAGGTTATACTATCCAAGAGATTCACGCGGCGGTCATATAACCCAGAAAAGCGGATTTACGCAAACCAGCGCTGAAATTGAAAGCGAAACTGTTGAAAATCATCGCAGTAGTTGGATAAAGTTTTTACGAAACCCACCAACTACTGAGTGTGAAACACAAACTGACTTTCCAGTCGAAACCGCTTTAGCTCAGAATGGATACCATACGAGTAAAACAAGCTCTGAAGAACAAAGAGTAGAATCCGATCCGGTTTTAGAGAATAACGAGAACATTGCAGTTTCACCAGTTATTACGGGTCAACTGAAGGAGAGAAGAAGCGTAAGGAATAGACGCCCTTCTCAGCGTTATGTACATTTAAAACAACAAAACTAGACAATATCCATCATCTATCGAGCGAACTACGAGAAGTCTCGCCAATTATTATGACAGTTATGTGATTTTAGTGCAATAAATAAAGCGCAGTCTTATTACTGCTATAGTGTCACCCCTAATATAGCGAAACTAAAAAGTGGTTAACAAAAACTGACAATTTTAATAACCAAATCTGCAATTTATGTCTATTGTGAAAGTTAACATCAGTACATGCAGAAAATGATTTTATGGTTATTAAAAAACTTTCAACTCTGACTACGGTCTAAAACCGTCAAAACAAAAACCAGTTAAAAAGGCGCCAAAAGTCTGGGAAATAATTAGTGCATAACTGCAAACGCAATACACTCATAGTGCGCAACACTGCATACGCTTAACATGAAGCCTACAGCGATCACGTGATTCATACTACGCTTAGACTAGAGCGCTAAATGAAAGCGTTTAAATAAACAATCGAACTCTCAAACGACCAGTGACTCACATTTTTATATGTAAAAATATTTATTAATAATTATAAACACCCGTCTAAGTGACTCCAACCTCTAGTCGCGAACATTAAGCGTCAGAAGACGAGCTAAAAAGACACCATAAGTGTTATTCAATTACAGTATAACAGTCGTAAATAAAATTCATTTTGTGAGTTATAAATAAAGTTTAATTAATATTAATTGTGCGAATTATTCAAAACAATGCGTAGATTGACTAGAGAACAACGAAACGCGCGACGAGCGGCGTGGATGGTTAATCCTACTTCGTCAGAAGACGAAACCCCACCAGCGGTTTTACCGCCACCGACACCTGAACACATATCGACGTCAGTGGCCATCGAAAATATAGTGAATGAACTAATTGATGCGACGGCAGTGCAAGAACCTTGGAATTAGTGTTTAATCAAAATATCGATGTAAACATCGTAGCTTAAGGTATGGAAGAAGCGATAACTCATCGCGAAGAAGATAACGCACCCACCATGCAAGGCATTGGTTTACCAATCGATTATTATTGTTCATTGATGATACAACCACCACCACAATTAACGCCAGCAACGACTGAGTCGTATGGAGAATTCCCTTCTCCTCTAATTAAAGCACTACAAAATGCAGAGGCAGACGCACTAACTGATCGGTTGCACCGACAACTCGAAATTCAAGAAGCTGCTGACAGAAAAAACCTATTTACGGTCGACACCGAAATTGACGAAGAATATACGTCAGAAGATCCGCTAATCGGCGACGCCGCTAACGCGTTGGCTAAATCTCCACTAAAAATAGATTCCGCAGTAAATACTGATATTGTCAACACATCAGATAAAACCGTGAACACCGACATTAAGACGACAGCCGACGCTGAAATAACTGTAGATATATCTCCCGAACAACTTGGTGGTACCTATGTTAATGTCAATGTTGCGAAATCGCCCACACAGTACGACGAATTTGGTCGAGTCATTCCACCACAAAGCCCACATCAAACGGTACGTTATTGTATTTATGACGTTAATACGCGCACGTTAGGCACGAGCGAACGAAATGTCGGCCAAATAGCGAATCGACTTCGCGAACACGTTCCAACAGCGGAAACAGTTAACCAAAGATACGAAACTTTAGCTAATCAATACGAAGAGTGGTTAGTCAACCCAAATGTGTTTCGAGATAGCCGCCCACCATCGGAAGATCCGACTGAAATGTTTATAAGATGGGCACAAGAAGACGAAGCCATTGCTACTGCTGCGTCCTTAGCCGAGTCTAGAGCTGAAGACGAAAACCGAATATTACACGCGCAACCAATGGGAATGGGTGCCTCGACTTCCGGAGCTTTACCTCAACGCCAACGACGACCAAGAACACGTGATCCGTCGCTATTCAAACATATTAGTGATTATTCACAATTATCCGATCCATTACAACACTTTAATTTACTCGATTATGACGAATGGAACGATCTCGACATCGAAATATGGGAATACGAATTAAACAGTGGAAATCCACACCAACTGCCATCAGGAGAATGGGAAGAACAATAAGAATCGCCGGTCATCACCGAATATCTCGACAACGGTAAAAACCGCGTTATACCAAATCATTGTAGAATCCGAAAAGTACCGAAACATGAAACCGTCGATGTCGTACGTTCAAGCGAAGGAGGGACTCCAATCCTAACACAACCGCGAGAAAATTATCGGCTTTTAGAAGAACGAGGAAAATTCACACCTACATGTTCAATATGTAAAGAAATTGCAATATCACCATACACGTGCAAAACACATCCACCCAAACTCCTCGTTACAAGGTGCATAAATTGTGCCGACGATGCATTGGGAGAATGTGGAAAACAGATCCGAGATTAACGTTTTGTCCAGAATGTCGCCAAAAGAACGCGTATTGTTACGGCCAACTCCATCCGCTTCCTCGAGATTATTTAGAGGAACTCAACGAAATATATTTCGAGTGCCCGTTCGGATGTGGTGTTATCCTCAATTATTTGGGATTTCAATACCATGCGTGTCCAAACGACGCGGAAGACTGTGTTGCGGATCATCCGTTAATAAAGAAAATTACAAACCTGACAGACGAACATAAAGTCGCGCTCTAGCGAAAAGAGAAACAAGTTGATAGCCGTTGGGAACGCAAAGAATTAGCTGCGTATCGGCTACGAGATCAGGCGCAAGACACCGCCCAACACTGGTTAAATAAATATAAAGAGGAAGTTGCCAACCATGCGATGGATCAAGCCTTACGTGATATACAAAGCGAGGACGAATCGCGAGATCAAACTATGACTCGTATGCAAAGACAAATTGACAATTGGAACGACAATTAGCGGAATCATCCACTGACCGATTGGAACAACTCCGCGAAAGAGCAGAAGCGGCTATGCAATACGCCAGTAACACGAGACTTGAACTAATTGAGTGGCAACAGCGCGCAAAAGCGAATAAACCCATTCCCGAAATAACCGAACATTTCCGAGAATTTAAAATAGACGCCAACACTCAAATAGAAAAACCAAGTATGCGAATGGTAATCAAAATCCTATCGGGAGAATATAATGCCGCCAAAGAAACAGCACAAAAAAAGAAACACGAAGACACTAAGCCACCCTAGTGTGTATTGGCTAACAATGCGAAAACCGGTTTTCTCGATCTGGACGCCGATCGACGCGCATTTATTCATTTTAAGAATACCGTATCTCGAACTCCGACATGGAAGGGTCGCAATCAGCCTGTGGACTCCTTGAAATCATTCTGCAAAAACGTGATGAACGTCGATATGGATAAATATTAATTATTTTACTTTGAATTTAAACGTGTCACGTCGTATGGAAACTCATCCCGAATCGTCTACGATGAGGACGTCAATCTCAAAGAGATTAATGAGGAAAACGAAAACCCAAAAGTCGCAAAACCGAAAAAGATGATCGATGTATACGCGAGAGGACTTCATCTACATTTCATTCTACTACCGCGATTCCCAAATCCATTTTCTAAGCGGTATATACCGATACGCGTGAGAACTTATGACGAAGCTTTCGAGAATTTGACAGTCACTCCAGAGGGAGTAAAACGCTCTCATTGGGACGAAGAGTTTTTAGAGGGGGAGAATGTAGTGGTGCGAAGAAGTCCGCTTAATATTTGATTACCTTAAAATTTTCCGCGCTTTAATAAGCCTTATTTAATATTATTTATATTCATATTATTCGTATAACCGCTCTAACACTTAATCAGTGCTTATTTAATGTTAGCTAATGTCTAGACCTAAAGACTTTGAAATGGTTCACTGAAAAGTAGACTAAAACTCAAGGACTTTAACTAAAGTTATCGAACCCCAAAATTAAACCAAAAGTGATCAAACCTCGCCGATTGGCTCATTAAGTGTTAGAGATTTTAATCTCTTTTTGATATAAAAAGCAATATTCATTGTATAAGTTTTTAGATTACAATTTTCGTTCTAACACTGCAGTCATTAACTGTTAATCAAAACTTTTATAACAGCTTTTATCAAAGCTTTCATTTTTGTATTTCGTTTAAATAAAACATTTGATTACGTTTCAAACAACACATACTTATTTTAATAAAATAGTTAATTAAAACAGTTATCGCAGAAGTGCGGGTCACGTTTAGCACGTGGACGCGTGCGCTTCTTTACAGTTCAATCATTTAATATTCAATAAACAAACTAAACTCTCAATTACTGATGACAATACATATTTTTATGGCAGTTATAAAAATACCTTATGGAATGAAAACTCATTCATTAAAGAATTAATTATTAAGCATTATGTCAATAAATGCAGAAATCGTATAAATAATCATATTTTAAAATATGTAATGAATAAATGTGTAAATATTAATCATATAATTAATATTGGGGACATATATAAGCTTCTAAATATACGAAACATTTAATATAATAAGCAATTCGTGTGAAAATATAAATAATTTACGTATTTATTACATCAAAAGGTTTTCGAAAATATCATTGAATTGTATAAAAAATTTGCAGAAAATAGTTTACAAAACTTGGAATCGCTTTCTGTATATAATTTGAATAATTTATCGAATAATTAAACAGATATGGTTTCACCATTAATACAATTATGTCCCAAACTTAAAGCAATATATTCTGATTTAAATTTGCAATCAGTGTTTGATGATTTGTTGGAAACAAAAGCATCTTTTAGTGCGAATATCAATATTATTCATAGATATATTATACGCGATTATATTATAGACAAAAACACCAAAATCAACTTTATATGGCTTTAATTGATAGTGTTAAAAAAGATTATTACAATTCATTGAGAAATATCATAAAATCGAATACTTAAAGTTTTAACTAATTGTCTTTATTACGTAACGATCACACTGTTAATAAATTTAGTTAGAATTAACTTTTTCAAAACGGACTAAAGAAACTAAATGTACCAAAAGTTACACCAGTCTAAATTTTTTGAACTTTAAGTGACTCATAAAATAGAAATAGAAAAAAATTGCCAAAAATTTAACATGTTTTTAGTGGAATATGGACTAGTTTTTCAAAAACAGTAATTTAGAAAAGAGAAAAAAACTAGATGAAACACTTTTCACAAAAGCAGAGAACTCTTGGCAAAGATGGAGTGTATTCTTCTTTTGACTTATGAAATTGATACACATTTATTTGATTATTATTTTTATTAAATATGAAAACTTTCTAATTAGTGGTTCTATAATAAACTAAAATAAACTAAATGTTGTTCGACTTTCCGGACACCCTCTAATATCTTTGTTTCGGTTTTTTACTTGAAGATAAAGAAAAATGTTGCGAGTTATTAAAACTGATTGGTTTGAAATGTTTGCGTTTAAAAGTATTAATGTTTTAATTAGAAGTATTAATTAGACAATTTCGATCCAACACTTAATAAAGCATTTAATTTTAATAATTGCTTTCGATCGATCAAAAAATTAATTATAAGATGTCATGCATTCAAGAATTTTGAATTTTTACAAAAATGCATTTATTTAACTGATTTGAAATTAGATAAATCAGATGGAACTGAATTCTAAGATATTCACATTTATTTACCACAATTAAAGTCTATTTATGTACATATAAAGAGCTTAATAGACAAAAACAAATTTCTTAAAACATTGAATCACTTAGAAAATATGCCTAATTTATGCGAACTGAAATTTGGTGCTTTTTTGATGCATTTAACATATGAAAATATCATTCGGTTTATCGATAATTGTTTAAGTATTCGGAAAATTGGTTTTTATATGAAAGAAGAGAATATTAATAAAACTAGTATTGAAGAATATATTCGCAGTAAAAATAAAAAAATAATTATCAATATTCTGCATCATATTTACGTTTAGGATTAATCACTAATTTTTAAGTTAAAACGTTTTAAATTGCAGAAATAACTTATGTTAATTTGCATTTATTTTGACAAATACTTATTACTTTCACTAATTGTACTTAAATATAAAAATAATTTTCGTATTTACACTATTGATAATGACTCAATTGAAATAAATAATTGCATATCCAGTTGAAAAATGGACATAATGCCAGTGCAAACGCTTTTAATAAATACTGGTACGATTTCCTCAATAAAATGTTCAATTTAGGTTTCCAACGATTTCTTGATACGTTTAAATAATGAATTATTCATGAATTGACAAAACAAAAAGTTTAAAGAATGAAATACTAATTTTATACTAGAAATTCACATACACAGTAATACTCGGTTTAAAAAATCTATTTTGATTGAAAAATAGACTTGAATTCCATATAAATATATTTTAAAAATTTAATCTATGATTTTATTTTATAACCACAAATTAAACCTAGTTTCGGTAGGCGTACATGGCTTACCTTCGATAAAATGGAATAGGAGTCTAACCAACTCAAAATTGTTTAACTGCAAATGCTTAGAAGTACTGTTTTCCAGATAACTGCTGAAGCCATTACTTGAACCTAATTGCCACCCCATCGAGTAACCCCTTATTTAACTACGCTCAATGATTTTAGTAGAAAGATGTGTAGAAGAGTATATCTAACCAATACACCACAAAAACCGGATTCCACTCGCCTAAGTGCGACTTCGTACCCACCCTTTATGAACCCAACCATTTTCAAGGAGAGTGTACTATCCAGGCTATCGAGTGACCCCTCATTTAACTCTTTTTTATATAAGTTGAGTGATATATGCGTCGAAATGCATTTTAAAAATATTTTTGACACCTCTTAATTAAGGGGGTGGCTGCAACCTTAAGACGCACTTCGTTGCACTCTCTTTAAGCTGATTCAATTGTTATAGGTGTCGAGAGGGTGTACGTTCAGGAGGGCCGTTTATTATGCAATTTAAACTGTTTTTCCACCTCACTTTTTTACGGGGGTCACACCATCTCGAAACCACCTATTTGACCACCTTTTAATGAGCTGAATCCATCCATATATGTGTAGGAAACTAAAGAGCTTACAGAAAGAAACAGACAACAAACAAATTTTGTTATTTATTAATTATATTGAAAGGCTTATTTTTCAATCTTCATCTTTAATGAATATTTTCTGGGTTTAATGAAACTTTACATAAGAACTTGAGTTTAGCGACACTATAAAGCTTATCGATTGTCCTTAACTACAGTATGGGATGAGTGTATCTATGCGTCAAAAACAGCTAGCACTGAATAAACTATCTATAAATTAAGGAATAATAAAATAAAGAATAATCATTCGTATGAGGCCGCAGCCCCATACTCACGATTCATCGATTGATATAGCGAATATCCTTTGCTCTTTCTCTCCGTTTTCGTGTCGCATTGTAAAATAAGGGTTATGGTATATCACAAAAGTAGTAACCACCCTTACCGTATATAATCCAGAACACGACTGCAAACTCTTCAGTTAGGTTACCATCTGCTAACTAATTACTGTTTCTCTTATCTCTAAATTAAATTATTTTACTTTAATCTTTAATGTTTTTAAATAAATATTCTATTCAGCATTATAAATCAAAGTTTTAATTATTTCTAACTCTAAAATCTAAAAGATCTAAAAAATCTCATTTTGGACTAGAATTGAACTTTGTTGGCCTAAGGCTGGCCAACTGGCGCCCGAAAAACAAATTTTGGAAACGATTTATTTCTAACGAAAATCTCTCAGCCTTACATTTGGCACTCGACGAACAGGGACTTGAAAAAAAAGCTTAAAACTCTTCAAAGAAACTTTTTTTGAAGATATCAACCGCTGGATCACTAAATAGTAATTCAAAACGATTTTAAATCTAAACGCCATAAACGAAGCACTGAAATCGGTAAAAAAGTCAAAAACAATTGGGAGTGCTCTTCGTAGAAAAACAGTAACAGTTTGGAATCCAGAGGACATCAAACTATTTGGAAATAAAAAGGCGGTGGTTGTGCATCATTTGTTCAAAGCACTCGCGTCCGTTGAACTTCAGCCGAACCTTGTGCTCCATTGGATTTTGAAAGAATATCCATAGACTATAACTATCAGACTCAATTTGGGTCTTACGACACCATTTGGTAAAAAGTGCGTAGTCCTCCGTTGGACAGCGAAAACTTTGATTTCGGCAGCCCAGCAACAACGCGATATCATAGTTCTTCTGGAAAAGCACGGTTATTCGCAAATCAGATATCGAGCGATTCTCAACAAACGTCTTCGACTTCAGCAGAGTCGACCTCATAAGAAGATATTTACAGTCAATTGTTTTCGACTTCAGCGGTTTCTAACTCAAAAGAAGAGATCAATAGTAAGACAAAAATAAAATTTTCTATGCTTTGTTATCTATTTACGGCGTTAATATTAGCATTAGTAATCTATTGTTTATATCTATTTTATCAAGTGTTAAATCAATTAACTTTGATGTAAAATTATAGATATACTAAGAAAATAAGTGTTTATTTAAAGTTTATAGTGTTATAGTATTTCGGTGACGCGAACCCGATTATTGGAGCACAGGTGTTCCGTGCTTTACCAATTACGCCACCCTAGCATTAAAATTATAGAATAAAACTAAGTTTGAGAGTTACGTAAAGCTATTACATGACCAGTTATCAGAGTTTCTTCTCGTTTGAATTATTCGAAATAGCAGTGAGAGAAATAGCCAGCGAAAACCCTTGCTTTTTCGACATAACATTTAACTATTATTCAAAAAAATATATTGCGGTAGTATCGAACTTTTCAACCCATTTATATTATTTTGGAAGTCTTCAGCAAATACTTCCATTTGTAAATCTTGTGCAAGAACTTGATCCTTTAAGAGCGAATTTATTTTCTCTAAGTTACCTTAAGTTCTTGAGCACTTTATAAACATATGCCAGCGAGAGTATTGGAAATAAAAATAGAAAATAATTGGCTTTCCTATATTGAAAGCTCTTGCAATTTAATCTGTAAAAGTAACAGACCTTGTAATTTATATACTGAAATATCCAAATATTCAAGTACTATCATATTTAAGTGTTCGAACAACCGAACATCCATTGAATATTCATCTTCGAACGCTTTCGAAGTTTATTTATTTCTGAGATTTGTAATTGATTTACAAACATATCATTCTATTGAAATTAATATTCCAGTACATGCTAATAATTTAATCTAAAAAATTACATGATAATATTAAAAGATAATAATAACCTGATCGCTGATTGGGAGTCTTTTGAAAACTCTGTCATTGCTCTTTATAT
>JAQIXJ010002529.1:0-15535 GCA_034700185.1 Phthiracarus laevigatus | reverse complement strand
TTGAAAAAGAAATAAAATAAATTATTTTTCGCTATAAAAATAGGTTAAAACTCAAATTTAATTAAATAAAAAAAAATCAAAATAAAATTTGTGACCATATTTTTATAAAATTTTATATAAAATCGGTTATGACCGCCGATTTTATTTATTTTTTACCGGTCATCTTAATAATACCGGTCGTGACCGTCGATTTATATTTTTTATCATGACCGGTAACGAACATCTCTAAATATAAGCGAGGAGTGATGTACGAAATAATAGCGTGCTAATAATTGTATTACTTATCATAATACAATACTTAATAATTGTGTTACTTATCCATAACTTACCGTAACTTTCTTAAATGTATATTTAGTTTGTAATTAAAATTAGCTTTGACTATATTAATTTAATGCATAAATTACGTAAAAGTTGCTATTTGTTTGGTTTTTAATTGTTAATAATTTATTTGTTGTTTGATTTTTATTTTTATTTAATTTTGTTGAATTGGTTTGATTTCACTAATAGACAAAATAAATCATAACATTATTCATACAACTATTTTTTATGTGTAGTATGTTAAAGATAAGAAAAAATATAAAGTATTTTGTTGAATCAAAAAATAATTAATTATACTCTCTTTTTACGCAACGTTTTCCAACTATAATTATCTAAACTAATATTAATTAATTAATCATTATTGTATATCTAAAAATTACCCTTTCGTCAAGTCCAACGTGGACTTAGACACACTAATAACATTTATAACGTTGGATTAAGCAATAATAAAATTTTTGATTCAACAAAACACTTCATTTTTCTTAAAAAATATTACATCCCTAATCGCATTTCCATACACGTACCGATTATAAGTTGTTTAGTGGTGGTTCGCGATCTTCTGGGACTGATATGACCAGATGTGTACGATCGCGTCGAGGCGGACAGATCTGAATTAGAAGAGTGCGATGTCTTATAGTCGGATGAATAATATCGTTGTATGATTTATAGTTTGTATGCTATAATAGTCTCTCATATAAGTATAGACGAGCTTATGCTTTTGACACTGTCCGTCCGTCCATACGTCTGTGTGTCCGCATTAGCTCGTCCATTGAATTTAGCACGTATTTTATTTAAGTTTTTTTGACATGTTAGAAATCTGTTAAATAAACTTATTAGCTTTGATTAAACAATAAGAAAGTGAGCTCCATATGAATGTTGCGTTCTTGTTTAATGTTTATTGTGAGTGTAATTTTTCATATTTTGTATTTTTTAAAGGGTGAATCTAATATCGGAAATGTTATAAAACATAAAAATATTGTCCTTCAAGTTTAGGATGAATTTAAAACAAAAATTCATATTTATAAAAATAGTTTGGTATTATTTTATCAAACGTTCAAGTAAAATGATCTTAATTTTTAGCTCATTTGGATTTGTCTAATCCGTCTGTCTGTACTTTAGCAGTTTTATATTAATAAAGTGATTTAGTGGAATTAATACTGTGATACGCATCTTGTCACGAGTTTAATAACTATGAGTTGGGATTAACATAAGAAAAAGTTTTCTATAAATGGGTTATTATTGTTTTAAATAAATGCTAAGGTAAATTTTTTGGCTCAATTTATAGCTCTGTTTACATGTAAAATTCTTGCTATTTTTTTCTAGTGATAAATAACACTACAGTACAAATAAAAAAGCCGAATATTTTAAAATCCTATATTAATGGGCTTTTTGTTTGCTGCGAAATTAAACGAAATATTTCACAGTTGTTCGGGAAGCCGGATCTTCTAGCGGCAAATTTAAAAGAGTTTAATAAACAAAATTCGCAACCCTTCTATAATTACCGTCTGCCTTATTGACAATTTATGTCTTTTGATATATATAAAAGTTTTGGTTTAAAAATTGAATGCATTATACCATAGACTATTAAATCATATTATCGCCAAACCTGCGCTTATTTTATCGTGTTTACGTCTTCAGTATGACACTTCATATTTATGACGCTTTGTTTGAACCCTCTTTTCCAACGACAGAAATTTCAAAATACGTGCTTGAGTTAAATGCGCATAAGTTTATATTTCGGATGAATCTTTAATTTATTGTGCACGAGTAAGAAACCCGCTTCGCGGGAATAAAAACAATTTTTTTCTTTAATCCGCTCAAAACAATCATCAATAATAAGATTATTGCTATTATAGCCAGTAGTATTATGTTTTATATTATTTATTGTTGAATATACCCGTTATACTTGTATATTGTTTTATTATTGAATATCAAAAATTTCTTGCGCTGCACAATAATACTTATAAATTAAAAAACTTTTTTGATATTGTTAGGTGATAAAAGTAAAAATGAGCTTTATTATGTTGTAGGAGTGCGTGACAGAGAGAGAGAGAGAGAACTTGATTTAAATTATATATTATATGATTGACGACATGGGTATTGGCGATCTGGGAGGTAATGGCGTACAACTTCTTGAGGCGCTCGGAGTCATAACCATTGGAGAATGACTGGCAACAGTGCCACTATCGAATTTTGCCCAATTTCACCCTAATTTTTGCACATTTTGAGCATGTAAATACTTTTATTACAGCAAATAGCGGCAGATGCCACTCAAATTTGAATCTGATTTTTAGTCATGTTGAAATATTCTGATTAATTTGACAAGTTTTTTAATCTTTTTTGCCATTTTTAGACAGAAAATCACTTTTATACAGTAAAATACGACATATGCCATTCAATCTTTAACCTAAAGTAGTTTAGCAATTTTTTGTTCAATTTCTTTATTTTAACTGTTTAAACAATCAAGTTATAAGTTAACAGGTTAAAATGTGCATCTCAGCATTTACCACAATTCAAGCAGCATTGAGGCTATCTACTGTACTGTATAATTGGTTGACCAGTTTAGCAGAGGTTTTCCCTTGACCTACATACAACACGTGTTTTTATAAACAAAGAAAATTTTGGTTGAAATCAAAACAGTGAAAATTAAAATTAATGATTATTTTGTTTAAATGTAAGTTTTAGTCAAATTTATGGTTTTTGTGGTTTCTGTGTCTGTCTGTTTATTTGTCATTATACCTAGAAATTACTTTAATAAAGATAAGTTTGAATTTTTGTCGTTTATGCCCCGCGTCTGCTGCTTATATTTGGTAAACGCTGTACATTTTGTTTAATCAATCAACTATAAATTTTTAAAAAATGTGCCCCAATCCAAATCAAACCACATTTAATTTAAATCCAAATAAATTATCTGATTTCAATGAAATACCTACATTATAAAAATTGTTTTAACGAAACCATATATCCCGGTGAAAAGGAACTTTTAAATTATGAAATATTAATTGTTCTTAAAAATTGTTCTCTACTCGAAAATTTATATGAAAATACTTATATAAAAATTTAATATTGAGTTAGAATTTTTTTTATAGACGTTTCTCGAGCTGTAGTTAAAGGTCCTAATACTGAACTAAATTATTTAATCTTACGAATTTAATGGAATTAAATTGAATGTATTTTCTGTATTATGTTCTAGAGATTCGAACGTACGGTTTGCTTTGAAGTTATAAATTAGGGATTGAATGATTGAATAAGCGTGAAAATGATCATATTTATTAACGAATAAGCAACAATATTGAAAATAATTTTATGCTACACTGCATGGTTTACGTAGTTTTCAATATCACTGTATTTTGCGTTTTGCATTTATACACTAGTGTTTACTGTAGATTGGCATTGCTGTATATCGCAGTCATCGCAGTAACAGTGTGTGCAAACCTATATATCCGTTCATCATTTCCACGAATACGTAAGAGTCAGTAAATGAAATCGTTTTCCTAGAACTCGACTCACAGTTATTGTACAATATTTGCTTACAAACGCATTCATAGTTTAGTAAAAAAAACGCGAACACACACACAAAAACAATTAATTTGTTTGTTAAAACAAAAACGGTAAGTTTATTTTAATAATGCTTTTTAAACAATTGAATTCATATTTTTTTTGGATGAAATTTAATAATTGACTCACATTTCATTTAAACGTTTTATTTTATTATTATTTCTAATAATTAAAACGTTTAAAGATATCGTAAAACTTTTTTCGTTTATCATAATCACCAAAACAATTAAATTGTATTGAATTTTGTTTTGTTTATACAATTATAATGATTTTGATTTGATACGGTGTTTACATTCAATTTTAATGTCACTATTAATGATCTATTGGTATCCTCTATGGGTATTATTTGGATATTTATATATAAATAAATGAATTGTCAATTTAGTGCTTCTAAATATTAAACATCTAAATATCAACTAATTATTGGTAGTTATTATTATAGTTCTATATGATAAAAGTACGAAAGTTTTTAATGTTTATAATATCTTAATATGCGTTAATTTTTATGTAAATAAAAATATGTTTTCTCGACAAAACAAATAATTATTATGGTTGTCCTTCAAATTTACAGTTATATTTAGCTTATAATCCGCTTTTGATACGATTATATGGCGTTTTATGCACGTAATATGTGCGCATATTTACAATAACTCCAATTCAAGCCAATTATTTTTTGTTTCGCATCTCATTAAAAATATTAATTACCAAATAATTTATTGTGAAATAATCTAAACTAAAATTACTAAAATTATTGGTCTGATTTGTAGAGATGTCTGTTTGGGCACAACTGCAAGAACTGCCCGAAGAAGCGCAACAACATGTGAATATGACATATGGGGAACAGTTCCCGATCGAAGTGCGATGCGCTTTAGCGCAATGGATCGAAGACAAGCCGTGGAGAGAACTGGACGAAAATAATTCCCAACACGAGAGCTATGCGTTAACATTAGTGACGTCACTCATTCAGGAAATCGAGACACGGATTAATACCGAAGAAAATTTTATATTACGACATAAGTTACATTCGGCCGCACAAAGCTTTCGTGCCAATTACATACACAACCCATTCTTATTGGTTAGAATCGTCAAACATTGTCTCAATACTGAATATAAATTCATTCAACAATCCCAAAATGTATGCCATTTTTGTTTAGTTTATATTCTAATTAAACCATAAAATTCGTATTTTTAATTGATATCTAATTTACTATTTAAAGTATTTAAATATATCGAATCACGAGACAAAGCCAATTATTAGAGATCCGCATCAAGAGTTTACGCAAAACATAGAGAAACAAAGGAAGCAAACTTTGGAAACAGAGGAGGAACTTCGAAGGATGCATGAAGAGCAAGAACAGTTTATCATACAATTCCAGGAAAGCCAAAAGCGACAATTGTCTATTCAACAGTTAAACGTGCAGTCAGTTAACGGACAAAATGTTGAGTTAATAAATAAATGGCAAAAAGAGAAGGAATCAATAGATACGGCTTTGAGGCTGAGAGCCGCCACATTATTGCAGGTTCGAATGGGTTTGATCGACAAACTCAATGACACTTTCAATTGCCTTAACACACTCCAACAAAAAGTACTCGACGATGAACTGATTCGATGGAAAAGGGCTCAGCAATTATCGGGAAATGGCGTACCTTTCGAGAACAATTTGGATCAGATACAGGATTGGTGCGAAACATTGGCAGAAGTGATTTGGCAAAATAGGCAACAAATCATGCGAATTGAGCGTCTATGTCAACATTTGCCGCTGAGTACGGCACCAGGCGCTACCGAAAAATTGAATAATTTAAGTAAACAGATAACCACTTTGCTTTCAAATTTGGTCACAAGTACTTTTATAATCGAAAAACAACCGCCACAAGTGATGAAGACAAACACGCGTTTTACTTCAACCATTCGTTTACTGGTTGGGGGAAAACTTAACGTACATATGACGCCACCACAGGTCAAAGTTACAATCATTAGCGAACAGCAGGCACATTCTCTTCTTAAAAACGATAAAGTGGCGATGGGTGAAGCGAGCGGCGAAATTTTGAACAATACCGGAACTATGGAGTACCATCAGGCCACTCGACAATTGAGCGTCAATTTTCGAAATATGCAATTGAGAAAAATCAAAAGAGCGGAGAAAAAGGGTACGGAGTCTGTGATGGACGAGAAGTTTTCGTTATTATTTCAGTCGCAATTTAAAGTCGGAGGCGGAGAACTTGTATTTCAAGTTTGGGTAATTATTAATTTTTCGAGTTTAATTATTTTATTTACGATTTAATTGAGTTCATTCCGTGTTTCGCATTAATTTCTATATTTGTAAAACAATTGCCGGCATTTGGGAAAGAATAATGAAATGTCAAATAATCGCTATTCTTGAAATTATATAAGTTATTATTAATACCCATAAATAAAAACACAATGACGCCAACTCATTTATTTAGGGAAAGGATAATATAACTCATTATTATTGACATCTATCTACCTTCACACTCAAATTTATTAGTTATTCAAACTATTATGTAGAAGTATTGACATTAGTTTTTCGACTTTTTTATTTAATATTAGTATCTTCCGGAAATTAAATTTACATATTTTTGTTTTTAATTCCATAACTCTGCGAAAATGACTATATTCGTATCGATAAACTCGGCTAATTTCTCAGAATGATGAAGTAAGAGATTTCATCTTTAAAGCCTTGAATTTTACATTATATTTATTTATAAGGTAATATTATAAAATACAAATATTTTTAGCTTATTGAAAATTATTCGTTCAAATTCGATTAGGTTTTGTGAAAAATTTTTTGACGATTTTTTGTTTAACGCGTGCATCACATCTATGTAATGATTGTTTATTGCTTTTGTAAAAATGCATATACAGTATACTTTGTATTAATTAATCGTCAATATAGTAATACTTGTACCTATGTATAATTGCTTTATACCATTTGTTAGTAGTAAAACAAGGTCACAGGCTTTTAAATTAATTCTAATATATTTTTTACAATTATGTTTAAATCGCGTGTTTAAGCAGTTAACTACAGTATAGAAAAAATTTTACGTTATTTAATGTGACATCATATCAAAAAATATTAACTCGGATATAACTTTATTTATAGATTTTTATTTTAATAATATACTGATATTCGTAATTACATTGAAAGCGTTATTTATTTTTATTATCATCACAAATATTTGCTTTTTATAATATTATGTAATTTTGATGTTAACATTAATTATTTATATATCTACTCATTTTAGACTCTATCGTTGCCTGTGGTGGTTATAGTTCACGGTAATCAAGAACCGCACGCGTGGGCAACCGTAACGTGGGATAACGCTTTCGCCGAACCGGTAAGAACTATTATGCCGTACGCGACAACTACTTATTTCTAAATTATGTTAATTTGGACTGTTATATTCAATCTCTGTATCCATTTGTAAAGAATTCAAAATTAAGCAAATTAATTAATATTATGAATATAAAAAGCTACGTTATTCATACATTCAAGAATGGTTTTCATAATAATAAAATTTTAAAATTAATATTTGAACGTTTTTTAAGTTAAATTACTGCGATTTGGCAATTTTCAACGACTATTCCTTGTTCTTATTACTTACTATTAGTACTTTTTAATGAATTTTATTAGAACTTAATTTTATAGTGATTTGAAATTTAGTCTAAATTTTGTTATTAAATTTTATTTAATTTAAAATATGTTAAACTTCGACATCTATTTTATTTTTTTAATTCATAGAAATGCTCGAATGATCTTCAAACGGACTTTAAAAAAGTTTCTGTAAGCCCTTTATATATTAACGTATTGTTATTATGCCTTTGGGGTATTTAAACAGATAATTTAATGATTTAAAAAATAAAACTGGCTATAAAATAGGCAACTATTTAGAACTATTTAATATTGATTACCGATGACTACTGCATTATAGGGTCGAACTCCGTTTGCGGTTCCAGATAAAGTTGCTTTCTCTCAAGTCGGAGAAGTGTTGAGCCAGAAATATAAAGCTGCTGTTGGACGTGGTTTGTCTGAAGACAATTTACGATTTCTGGCCGGAAAAGCGTTTCGAAATCCGCAATTACAAGACTATAATAATGCGTTACTAAGTTGGTCTCAATTTAGTAAAGAGACGCTACCGGACAGAAATTTTACGTTTTGGGAATGGTTTTACGCAATACTAAAAGTGACGCGCGAACACTTGCGCGGCTTATGGCACGACGGATCTGTTATGGGTTTTGTTTGGCGCAAACAGGCAGAAGATATGCTCGGAAAGAAATGTAGCGGCACTTTCTTGTTGCGATACAGTGATTCGGAATTGGGTGGCGTAACTGTGGCCTGGAATAATGAGACACAAGACGGACAAGAGTGCTATATGTTACAGCCGTTCACTTCTAGAGATTTTGCTATTCGAGGACTCGCTGATCGAATCAACGATTTGAAGCATTTGACATATTTATATCCGGATATACCAAAAGACCAAGCATTTGCTAAATATTACACGCCATTTAACGAAAGTCAACTTCAATCAAATAATGGTTACGTTAAACCATTTTTGGTTAATGTTATTCCAGGGTAAGAAATAATTGAGTTAAATAATATGATTGAATGAAAACTAAGCGTAATATTTGTTGAATACTTGCAGGTTATCTGGTATGGGCTGTTCGTTTGATTCATACCCAAATACTCCACAATCAATCCTTCAAAATCCTCATTCTCCAAGTGATGCGTCGCTTTCATATCACGATAATCCATCGGTTCAGAGTTCGTCCGATACGACAATGAAGTAAGTATGGTTTTGTTCGACACTGCGATTACGGTCATTGGATTTGTGCAATCGAATTAACATTCAATCTTTTTAATATATTTTTTTTATTCAAAATTTAAAAAAAACATTATAAAACATAAATTGCATTTTATATTTATCTTTATTAAGTTATCTCTTTTATAACACGTTAAAGTCTTAATATTGAGATGAAGACTGAATTATGAATTTTAATGAAATATTTAATATTTTTTATAAAAACTGTATTCCCATTGCCCATTGAATATCATATTTAAATGAGTTAATATTTTAATAATAAATTGTTTATTTGGTAACGCATTGTCTTTTTCCTTATCTCAGTGTTGCCGGAGGATCGGGAACTGTTGACGATTATGCAGATTTTATTAATATGGATTTGGTAACTGGTGATATGGATGTACCCGTCGACTTCTCAAGTATAATCTCAATGAATTGATGGCATACAACCAATGCATTTGAGACCCGTTTATTCATTTAAGCTTACAAATGCAGTCTATTGTATGTCATTATTATTTGCTGCTAAAATGCATTATTCAAAAGTGCAATAATAGCAAGTTATTGTTTACGATTAGTGCCATTTGTTAACAGTATTAATTTCGTTATTACAGTATCACTCTGTGTTCAGTTAATGTTCTCAATTCATAATGTGCTGTCTTTCCCTCTTTGATTTGCTAATCATTCATTAAATAGTGCCTCCATTATTATAATGTTTATCCCATTATCGTTTTAGTATATGTTGAGTTAGGGTACAAAAAACTAATCATTCGACAAATTTATTAATAGTGTTCATCATTTTTTCTTTTATTCTTTAAAAAATTATGACGTTTCATATTTTAGCATATAGTGTGAAAATGATAAGTTTTAATTAAACCATTTTAAGATTATATATAAATCATATACAGTATATAAAAAACAAATTTATGTCTGCATTTTATCTTTAAAATTATAAATAGTTTTTAAATAGTTTTATTAGTGACAATATTAAATTTCTTATTTTATATAAATACATTTAAAATAGTTTTACTAAACTTGATTACAATTTACTGATGATGTTTTATTATGGATTTATAATGGAAGTTTTACGAGATTTGATTCATTCTAATGTTAATTCATAAGATAATAGTTGCTTGCATTAAATAGTATTTTTGAAATGATTTTATTTAATATTATCTTAAATACTGTATATCTCATTGTCATTAATCGTTAATTAGATCCAATAAAATATGTTAAGAATTATCTACGTTTAACCAAATTATCGGAATATTAAAAGATTTATTATTTGTTTAATAATCTGTTTGAGTTTTTTATTAGATAAATAAAAAATTCAACTTTTTTGATTACTTTAGCCTTTTTTGTATATTCGTAGCATATTTTAGTCATTTTTTTCCCAAATGGTTTGTTTACGAAAATTTAATTCTAAAAGCACTCAAAAGTTTCATTTCAAAGTGATTTCTGTAAAATACGAAAAATTCCGTGCCTTACAATACATTTTGATTCAAAGCGCGCATATATCTATGAGTACTGAATTATCGATAATAATTTATTGATTTCAAAAAGGAAATGTTCTTTGCGATCGGCGATTTTATTTTGTTTGATTATATAATTACCGACAACAGCCGACAGACCCCAAACTATCGTACGTAATATTCAGGGCATCGTACGCTTCATTGCAAAGTAGCGCCATCTGTTCAATGTTGTGAGCATTTGTATAAATTGTATGCAAAACATAATTTTGCGTGTATGTAAATTTAGAAATTGATAATATGGTTGTTACCGAAGACGTTCAATTGCCCACATATGAAGAACTTGATGTGCAAGAAATTAATATCTCCAGCCCTGTACTGAGAGCTTCTGCAACTTTTTTTGGGATATATTGCGACGAACAGTGCAAGGTTTGTTTGTTTAGATAATATTTTTGTTTAACAATTATAATATCATATTATCTGTAAAATATTAATGGGATTTAATTGTTTTTGTCAGACCCTAAATAATTAACGCGTTAGCATTTTTAAAATTATATTTAGGAGCAAAACTAAAACGATTTCGATAGGGGTTCGAACCATTAAATTTATCGTACACAGTATTTTCAAGACTTGTTCGACAATACCCGATCCACTGTACCATACCATTGCTTATATTTGGTTTTAGTATAATCGAATAGTTAAAACCCTTATCACATGAAACTTCTCACGTATTTTAAAATATTCTGATTTTAAACAGTGAACGATAATATTTCTAGGAATTTATGTTATGCAAAAACGAAGAAAGAGATCCGCGAAAATGTTTGAATGAGGGAAAAGCTGTGACTTCTTGTGGTATAGAGTTCTACAGGAAAGTGAAAAAATCGTGTCGTGACGATTTGGAGAGATTTGCCAAATGTCTTCAATGGACTAACTATGACCTCCGATTTATTTAGTATGTATTATTTCACTTTATTTCAAATCATTTCGTATTAACTAATCGCAAATCTATTGGCCGTAAGCTGTCGTAAAGAGCAGTCATATTTTAATGACTGTATGAAAGAAAGATTAGGTATGGATAAGCCTCCGTTCGGTTACTTCTCTCAAATACGGGTTCACGACTCTAAACGGCCGAAACCGCCCACACAAGCCCCTAACTTTAACGATCCCACCATTGGATTACCTCAAGATTTTCCTAGAGAGAGCACTAAGTATGGATGGCGAGCCAATTGGAATAATATGTAATATCAGAATTACATTCGCCAACAATTATAGTGTTAGGGTATATGAGTAGAACTAGATTTTTAAAAAAATAGTTGAATTAAAGTTGAAAAATTAAGTTAAACATATAATATTATTGAAAATGACTAAATTTTTAATAGAGATGTGAACATTTCAAAAATCACAAATATAAATATACAGCGTGTAAATAATAAATTAAAGCGTTTATGTAACGGCAACTTCTTTTAAATGCATGAGAATGATCATAGTGTGGACGTCATCGAATACTTTCTTGATATTCTTAGTATCGGTGGCAGTCGTGAAATGATGGAAACATTCTCGCGGCTTCTTCTCCCCATAGTTTTCGTAATACATATAATCACCAGTACTGAACTTGCGATGATCGGGTGGTTTCTTCGTAATTTCCAGAAATTTGTCGCGAATAAAGCAACGCGCTCTTATGTAGTCGTTTTCCGAATCGCCATCTTTTGATGACAGCTTATACGATGTATAGTCTGGGTAGTAATGGTCTATTCTGGCTCCCGATCTGATTTTCTCTTCCAGAACGTCTTGTTTGTTCAGAAATAAAATGAACCCCGAATTGAATAGAAATTTACTCGACCAAACGTCTTCAAACAGTTTAAGTGATTCTTGTAATCGATTAGTTTTGTTATCTTCTCTTAGAGTCATATCGAACGCATTGCTCGCTACTAAGTATAAGATAGCGGTTATTCCATCGAAAACTTGGATCCATTTTCTTCTTTCGCCTCTTTGTCCGCCAACATCGAACATCCTTTTATGTTAATAGCATTAAATTAAATTTAATTTAATTTGATTTTAAATTCTAAAAATATTAATACTTTAACGAAGTGAAAAAAATTTTTGGGTGAGGGTTTGGATTTTTAAACTTATGGAGTCCACACCCCTTCTCCGTGCATGCTATGTGTTAAACAAAAAAAACAAGAACGAGCTTACGATTTAGAAATTCATGTTAACTATATATGAACAATAAAATTGAATGAAAACGTGATATTAAACTAAAATGAGGAAAAAATAGCCAAAGACCGATCAAACGTTTAGAATAACGTTTCGCTAACAGTTCAATATAATGGTTGAGTAATTCATACCAAAATGATTGCGATCCACCACCGAATTGTAATGGGATTTTGACTTCGAACTCGATCTTCTGTATTTCATCGGTTCGTTTTCTGCAGCAAAGCACGTCTTGATCACTAGGTATATAATTTTCCACTCTAATGTCATCAATTTTATCTAGAAAGCTAAACACGTATAATAATGTTGTTAACAAGTAATTGACGATTAGATAAAACTAAAGGTTTGGCTTAAGCTTACTATTTTGCGCAATCAATCAAAGGAAATTCGTTTGAACGCTTATAGCATTCTTGAATGCCGGGATCGCTCCATAACCGCTTGAGGTGATCGTAAAACTCTTGCGGATAGTGATAGTTTTGAGCTGTGGTCAAATCCAGATTATGGACATAATTCAAACTGTCCAGATTATTTGAATTGTGGAGCGTAACCGCTGGCTTCAAATATATCATATTGCCTGTCAGTTCCTATTTTAGAATACAAATTATATCCGCGCATAAATAATCTCTTTTATGTTTTTATGGTAAAGATAATTTTTAAGTTATTTTAATTTACTACTTATAATAAAAATTATGTAATTTGCATACCTTTATCGCTTCAAGCAAATTACGCCTAATTTGATTAGCTTTTTCTTTCCTTTCTTCTGCGCTGAAACCCTGAACGTGAAGAATTTTCATTTGTTTAATAATTGTTGTTTTACCACTTTCTCCAGCTCCTAATTATATATAAATATATTTAATTTTAATTTCTTTTTATGTGGCAAATATTAATAGTTAATAAATTAGGAGTTAATAGGCAATACTGTACTACAGTAATAAGTCAAAGCTTTGTAGCATTTTTATAATACCTAATAACAATAATTTTGTTGACCTCTTGTACTGCTTCATCCAAGTTGATATTTTTTTATCGAGTTCCTTACTTGCCCTTCGATTTGGGTCAGTAGGATTCACACACGGCAGACCACATGACAACGATGGCATTATCACTAAATAATTTAATTGTAAACTAGTAAACTCTTTTGCATTTAACTAAAGCAAAAATTTCGAATTTCACGTTTCGTAAACTCAATAAATGCCGAAAATAATATTTTTATGTTAGTAGAAAGCAAACTATGATAAGACGCTTGTCTTGCAAGATGAAAGTGAAGTGCTTCGGAATTTCGATCTTATCAATCTTATATAATTACAGTTATTACTATAATAATAAAACTATCTAGTGTTTATGAATTACTAAAATATTATATTTAAGCTAAAGATAATTTATCTGAAAATAAACTTATAAGTGGCTCATTTTCTAAAAAAAACATTAACTTAGAAGAGCTAAATAACAATTAACCTCCCAGTAATTTTGATTAATCTTGATATTCCTTGGATTTATCTGGTGAACACTTTCCAATATCATCTAAGATTGGTAGCAAATCATAAATTTGTATAACTTAACTCTCATGAGATAAATACTGAAATTGTAATCTCTGTTCTCTGTTTATATATAACTGACATATAAGCTTATACATACATATCTACTCAATACATGTTATAAAATTCTAAATTTTTGGTATAAAACTTTTTTATGTACGAAAAATATTAAATTTGTTTATAATTTTTCATGCCATTAAATATTTTTATATACTTTATTCACACGTATAAAGTTTTTGATTTGAAAATTTTTATAATAAATTAATTCACCATCAATAATCAAATTTTGTTTTTTATTGCATCATTTTGGCATTTATATTTTACGGTATATTTTTTATAATAAAGTTTGACTGTGACAGAGTAAAATTTTTTGACGAAAAAGTATATTATTCAATCGATTAGAAACTAGTTTGTTTTGATTTACTTTTGATTTGATTTGATTATAAATTTGGCGATAAAGAATTTTTCATGAATCTTATGCCTCTCACACAAAAATAAAAAGAACGCTAAAAACTAAAATTTTAGAAAAGTTATAAGTATCCTATATATGTATTTTATCAAAGTTAGCGAAAATTATTTTTTAAAAAGTAAACCCGATAGAAAGAAGAATAATTGTCGATTAATCCAATATCAGGGTTGCACAAATTGCGCAATTAACTAAAAGGCTAAGCAAATTTCGAAAATTGCGTGCGCAATTTTCCCAATTTTTGAAAAATTCTATTTCAATAAAATTAGTAAAATTTTATTATTAATAATGTCATTAATAGAGACAAAAAATTCTGGACTAAAAACAGGGCATATTCAGGAAGGGTAAAAAAGAAAAGTTTAAAAATCACTATTAATCAGGAAAATAAAATTTTTAGATCAACTTTTTACAAAAAAATAGCGCTAATTTTAAATATTTTCTAGATGGCATTAATGTAGTATTTTTCGAAATTTACTCACAATTAGTAAATTGCTCCGCAATTTTCTCGCGCAATTTGCGGTGCAAATTGCTTTGTGCAACCCTGTCAAATATGCATTATAAAAATTTGGTTAAATTTTGAAAGCCTCCATCCAGGTTTTGAAGTCTGGAACCACTGCGTATGACCAAAATACTTAAAAATCTTTTTATTAATATGAGACTGCGAACGCAAGGGACAGACAGAGACATTATCAAACCATAAGCTCGACTTTTTATATTCAAAGTGAGCTAAAAAATAACACCTAATTTAAAAATTATACCAGTATCACAAAACATAATTGATATTTAGTTAGAAATAAAGTTGTAATTTTAAAAATGGCAAAAGTTTTCAAAATTTTTTGATTACATTTTTATATTATCTAAGAAAATAGGGAATTAACTAAAATTTTGAAAACCCGACAATTTTGTTGTATACACTCGATTCCAACATTTAGGATATACAACTTCTAGTCAATAGATTGAAAAGTTAATTTCCATTTCTTTATTTATAAAATACTTTTATTTACACTGAATCAAAAATATTAAAGCTAACTTATTAGTATTGTTCTGTTCACCTTTAAGCTATACTCGAATTCAATCATTAAACCTAATAGATAAGTGCAAATATTTCAACAAACAGAAGTTAAAAACACTTCTAAGAAAGTTTATTAGAAAAATTAATCAATATA
>JAQIXJ010002528.1:0-15538 GCA_034700185.1 Phthiracarus laevigatus | reverse complement strand
ACCAAATCAACTAATGGTAATACCTTTGTTTGCGGAACCATTCTTTGTCCCCACATATTATCTGGCAGTTCATACTTGTCATGAGAAGAGCCTTTAGAAACAATAAATCTATTGGGAGATTTTGATAAAATTGAAACCAAGCGTGTCATCAGTTCATGATCACTGCTTCCAAGTGATCCCATTGAGAGATACACTAATTTTCCAGGTTTTGATTGCAATTTTTCTGGAATCAAAAACTGTTCATTAGTAGTTCTGACCGCCGCGTCAATTGCTATAAAGTTTTTTGGAAGTGTAATCATTTCAGAGTAATATAATTCTTTTGGGGATAAATAGATGTTAAGATATGGAGATACAGGATGCAAGCGATTGGGTGGTAATTCTTGTAATCCTTTAGACTTATAAAACTGGTTAATATCTTTGCAAACTGGATCCATCAGTTGATTGCGTTTTTCAATAAAATCATTCCAATCTGTTTTATC
Source organism: Phthiracarus laevigatus (assembly GCA_034700185.1). Classification (NCBI taxonomy): domain Eukaryota; kingdom Metazoa; phylum Arthropoda; class Arachnida; order Sarcoptiformes; family Phthiracaridae; genus Phthiracarus; species Phthiracarus laevigatus. The sequence goes on along the minus strand of JAQIXJ010002528.1, from coordinate 15,059 downwards.
ATTTTGAGGTAAACCTGATATGAAAAATAGTTTGATGAGTACATTTGGCTTAATTATTTTAACGCAACAAATCACAAAATTATGAAAATTTCTTTTATACCTGAAAAGTAAGGAGAAATCAGTTCACTGTTGAAATGATAATTAGGTGCTATCGAAAGCGCCCAAACCCACGGGATTCCGCAGTTTGTTAATGCTGGTGAGCCACAAATCTTATCGAGTATAATTATATTCGGTTTAATTTTGTCAATTATTGATTGATACACATCGTCTAACTTTTTATTTTTTAAATTTAAATTCGACAATATTTTCAAACCATTTTTCTCAAGGGACATCAATGCTGAAGATTTTAGCGCATTAGAATTTTTCTGGATAATATGTTCAAGCTGTTCGTCATCCTTTATTTCAAACACCTCCTCGTCAAATCCGTATTGGATAAAAAGTCCCTCAAAAGTTTTGTCAATTGCAAAAACGATTCGATGACCGCGATTGCGAAGCAAATCCGCAATACCGTGGCAAAAGTTTATATGACCATATGCAACGATTGGAACAATTAAAATGGTTAATCTCTTCGACATTTCACAGTAATTTCAGATCAATTCCAACTTTTTATTCGTAAATATAAAAATGCAGTATTTAAGTTTATTAGTTATATTTTGAATTGTTTAATGTACAAAATTGGAAGAAATACTACTGAGTTATGAACTAAAACCTAATTTAAGTAATTGTGGTACAAGTTTATAACATTTTAACCGCAACTACTCTGAACAAACATTTGATTTTGGTTTGCATTAAATGAATGTAAAGGCTTTAAGTACTGTATTGCCCACACCAATTTTTTGTTATAAAAGTGTTGTTTAAATTTTAGTTCATGTAGTGCTATATTCGGATGCACAGACTAAATATTAATTTAACTGAGGTTAAAGTGATGCAAAAATTCATAAGTAAAACTAAAATACAATTGAATTGAAATTTTATAACAAAAGAACTATTCTAAAAATTGTATTAAAATGCGAAACTAAAAGCAATTAATTAAAAGTTAAAGTGAAACACAATTAAAATAAATAGTCTAGGAAAAAGAAAATCTGAAATACATATCACATGGAGCAATTGAAATTAAATTTTTAAATTGAAACAAAAAGTAAATGAAAAGCAACAATAAAAAACAGAAAGTTAAACAGAACTAATTTTAATGAATCGTCAAGTTTTCGTACCGTATATGTATAAAAAATTTATAAATATATTTAAGATAAACTTAAAACTTGAAATTATATTGAAACTTGAAACAAAGAAAAAAAACCTTAACCACATTCTGTACTTCAAATAAGTTAGAATAACCTTGTGGTAGTGATTGAAAATATTTAATTTTTTTCACTACTTTGCCATTACCGAAATCAAGATTTGCACCACCGCTCTATTACCTGCATTCACGCCTTTTTCCATTCCATTACAGAACCATTACATTGAAATTTATCTATTCCACTGCCATTTCACCCGTTACCGTTTCGGATGTTGTAGCTTTTAAGCTCGGTATTGTTATAAAAAACGTTGATTTTTTAATCAAGATTTGAACAAAATACAACAATAAAATAAAAGCATAAAATTTAAATCATATTATAAACAAAGTTAATAGTACTTAAAAATGTTTCAAAAGGCTCGATATTATTGACTCTAATCATTGTTTGGTTTATGTTTGGTTTAGGTATGCTTTAAGATTAGATTTAGGTTTAGTTTAGGTTTAGGTTTAGGTTTAGGTTTAGATTTAGGTTTAGGTTTAGGCTTAGTTTAAAATCAAACAGTTATTCGTTTACATGCCCTAACAATATATGGTTTTAACGGTTACTTGAAATAAGTTTTTAAACAATATAGTTTTAATTTCCTCGAAAAATTTTTACAACAATACCGAGCTTAAAAGCTACAATAACCTTTAATTATTATAACATTATAATAACAAAAAATTCACAGTATAGTGACTGAACGACGTACGCTTCAATAATTAATAATATAACAAGATCGATACGGTCATAATATCTGACTTTGTAAAGTTAATTTCAGTTAGTATATAGTCGCTCGCTATCTCCGTTTTCTCGGTTCCATTAGTTTATATTATTTTTCATAAAATTGAAAATTTTACTTATAATTTCAAGCCAATAATCAATTCTATTTTTAAAATTATAGTCATTATAATTACAATGAAAACAGAATCTCCCGATCGGATTTTTGGCTATTTTTATCCTATTTTATCATTTTGGTCCAAACTGTTACTATATAAATTCAATATCCCGTTCTGATTTTTGGCTATTTATATTCGATTTTATCATTTTGGTCTAAAATGCTACTATGAAATCGGAATATCCCGTTCTGATTTTTGTCATATATCTAATCAATTCCTACCAATTTTGTCCCTAACTTTGCCTACAGATTTGCCTTACATAAAGGTTTTATCAATAATTAAAATTTTTATTAAATAATTATCGCATTGAAAAAACATTCTCAAAAAGTTAATTTAATGAAAACACTTCCTTAGAATAATAATAATATAAAACAAGAACGGCACGTTCATAGTGAGCTCAATATTTTTTAGGATAATGTACAATTTTGTGTTGTTCAATGTACAATCAGATAATGTGCACTGTTCTATCCTTTCTTATTTTACCTTACAATATTCATTAATAATCAGTTATTATAAATGACTTCATGCTGCGAACGTACGTACAGAGGGACGGACATGGTCAAATCCATCAGCTCCCCATTTTTTAAAAAAAGTGAGCTAAAAAATTTAAATAATTAAACTTACTGAAATATTACCGAAAATACTTTTAAGTTTTATTCAAAGCTTTGTGGTTAAAATGTTTTAAATTATTACCACAATTGACTAAATTAAATTCTAGTATTTGATGAATTTTTCCTCATAAAATCCTATAAAAACAACTAATAAACATAAATACTGAATTTGTGAATTTACTCAAAATAATACAAAATTTGAAATTATTCTAAAAATTCAGTGAGATCCAGAAAAAAATGTCGAAAAGCCAAATCATTTTATTTGTCCCTATCGTTACATACGGTCATATAAACTTTTGTCACGGAATAGCGGATGTGCTTCGCAATCGCGGCCATCGAATAATTTTTGTAATCGACAAAAATTTTGAAGGAAAATTAGTCAAATATGGATTCGAAGAGGAGGTGATTGATCTCAAAGATGACGAACATGTTATAAATATCCTTCAGAACAATTCCAATGCTTTAAAATCAACAGTATTAGAAACAGTAGAAAATATTTTGATGGCAGCATTTTCTATCATGAATTTAACTAATAAAAAACTCGACGATGCGTATCAATCGATAATTGACAAAATTAAACCAAATATAATTATTGTCGATATGATTGTTGGTTCACCAACATTAACAAATTGTGGAATCCCTTGGGTTTGGGCGCTTCATATAGTACCAAATTTCCATTTCAACAGTGAACTAATTTCTCCTTACTGGTCAGGTATAAAATAAGTTTTCATAATTTTGTGATTTGTTGAATTAAAATAATTAAGTCAAATATGCTCATAAAACTATTTTTCATTTCAGGTTTGCCTCAAAATGATAAAACAGATTGGAATGATTTTATTGAAAAACGTAATCAACTGATGAATCCAGTTTGCAAAGATATTAATCAGTTTTATATGTCAAAAGGATTGGCAGAATTACCTCCTAATCGCACCCATCCTATATCTCCATATCTTAACATATATTTAGAACCAAAAGAATTAGATTACTCTGGAATGATTACAATTCCATTTAATTTCATAGGAATTGAGGCAGCGGTCAGAGCTACTATTGAACAGTTTTTGATTCCAGAAAAATTAAAATCAAAACTTGGAAAATTAGTGTATCTATCAATGGGAATAATTGGGAGCAGTAATCTTGAACTGATGACACGATTGGTTTCAATTTTATCAAAATCTCCCAATAGATTTATTGTCTCTAAAGGCGTATTTCATGACAAGTATGAACTGCCAGATAATATGTGGGGACAAAGAATGGTTCCTCAAACAAAGGTATTACCATTAGTTGATTTGGTCATACATCACGGCGGCAATATTACTTTAACTGAAACGTTTTATTTTGGTAAACCAATGATTATTATGCCACTATTTGGCGATCAGAATGATAACGCGCAAAGAGTTAAAGAGCTTGGTTTTGGAATATTACTCAATCCATTTCATTGCTCGGAACAAGATTTGCTTGAGTCGTTGGAACAAATATTATATAATAAACAATTTAATGAAAAAATGGTATTAATTGGAGAAAGAATACGTAATTCTAGTTCAGTAGAAAAAGTTGCCGATTTAATAGAAAATATTGTAAATTAACTAAAGATTTAACATTTTATTTTGATAAATGAATATTTTATTAGGTTTTGTATTTGTTTGGATTAAAGGTTTATTTGTTTTAGATATTGTATCTTAAAAAAACAACAATAATAAGTATGAAAACTTTAAATTGGGTTTAATTAATTTCTCATTCTTAATGATTATTAATTGTTACCTATTAATATAAATTGAAAGCCAAACGTGTTACAGATGATAAAAACTTATTTATGTGTTACTATTATAAATATAACTGCAATATACTAATAAATAACTATCATAGATACACATTTCAAAGTTGTGTGTGTGTGTGATATCCTTTACAGGCGAGGCGCCTGTAGGCCCCTGGAGGTTTCATCCCCTCGACCCCTATATCATTGGATTCAGCTTGAAGAGAGGAGTGCAAGTCCCAAAAAAAGGAGGGGCAAAAAAATTCAAAATACCTATCCACACCTATATAATTCGAACCAGCTCGAAGAACTGAGTAAAATGAGGGGTCATTCGAAAGGGTGGGACTCCCCTGAAAAACGGGGGTGGAAAAACCATTTCATTAGCAGTATAAGTACCCTTTCTGAACGTCCACCCCCTCAACACCTATATCAATAGATTCAGATAGAATAGAGGAGAGCAAGTAAGGGGGATTTGAGGTGGCAGGCTCCCTATTAATCATAAGGGGTCCAAAATAAATTCAAAATTCTTTTCGACACCTATATCAATCAACTCATCTAAAAAACTGAGTTATAAGAGGGGTCACTCGAAGAGGTGGGCATCCCCACTGGAAAATCTATACATTCACAATTTATATAAATATTAATAATCCGTGCGAAGCACGGGCTGAAACCTCGTTATTTATAAAAGACACAAAAAGCGATGAAAATCTTTGTTTTATAATTGAAATTATAATAATGCAAATCATGATTTTTGGGGTTTTCCACGCTCTATGTGTTATTGTTCCTGAATAATCTACAAGCTTCGGGAATACTAACAAAATCAAATGTATCACTATTAGTAATATAACAACAACCTTAGCAAATATAACTATTGTATATAGAAAAGGCTATTTTCTAAATTTTGTTCGATTTTTTTCATACCTTTAGCTGATGCACTGATTATATCAAATTTTAATTCAAATACGGTTTGGTTCCGTTTCACTGAAAGGATTTCTTTAGGATCCTTTTCGACATAAATTTTGTTTTTTTAGATTTTTAAAATTATTCCAAATATTTTCATCAATTATGTACCCAGAATTATAGGATATGATACAATGTCACTGATATTAAACAAAAATCGTCTTTCTATAAATTTATTAAAGATAATTGCCAAGCAGCTACCGATTGCTGTCGTAACAGTGTGAATACCCTGTAATCTAATCTTCATATTCTCGTATTTTAATTTTAATTGTTTTACGATATTGTGTCTTATAACTCCATGTTGGCAACCAGTATCGATTATAGCAGTAACCGTTAGATTATCATTGATTTTAAAATTTATGGTCGGCTTTTCACTGCTAGAAACGTTATTAATTTTTAAGGTTTTTTGAGGATTTTGAGCAATAAGTGCCTCATCTGTGCCTCCATATTATGGGTTTTTTAATTAAAATCATTGTCTGAAAAGAATTCTACCGTTTCGGGCTCGTGAACAATATCTAGAAACTCATAGGTTTCAGTCTCTTATGTATTCGTTTTTTGGGTATTCAGCTGTTGACGTAATAAAATATTGGATTCTCTCTCTTTTCGGGCTTCTTCAAAGGATTTTTCGTCTCGCTTGTAGAAACATGTGGATCCTTCGTGTCGGGATCCAAGACAGAAATTATATTTATTGTTCGATTTAAATGTATGTGATGTAAAGCGATTATTCGGGATATTTCTTGAGTTTAAATTTGGATTTGGATTCAAATGTTTGTTTTGGATTCTTGCATAATGATTACTTGGATTCTGTTGCTTATTTTGATATTCCTTTGTATGTCTTTTGAGACTCGAATTAAGATTATCCAAATAAATGATGTTAGAGATAATTTCAGCTGTATTAAAATCTGCTGACAATAAATTAGGTGCGATCATATGAACAATTTGTGGATAAAGTTTATCCAAAAGCATGTGTCGGTACGTAAACGGATCTTCTTCACAGTACGACTCCATTATACAATTATACTAGCCTTCAATTTCGTTAATCTTTCTAAATGAATCTCTAGATAAATTCCTAGCACGAGCGCTATGGCTGCTAATTTAGCTGTCTTTGGCGTAAAATGTATAACAAAATTTGCTGCAAATTTGTCACAATTTTCGTTCTTATTTAATTCAAAAAATTGTTGATATTTATCTGCTAAGTTTAAGTGGATTCTCGTTCCCAATAAACTTTTCGATTGTTTATATGGCCAACTGTTAATTTCTGCTTGATATTTAAAATAGTCAATGAATTGTTAAGCACGCTTACTAATACTAAATTTATCTGGAATCGCTTTAATAACGTCTAATTTATTATTATTTAATTATCTTAAATTGTTGGTAAACGCTGACGTCATTAATGAAATGTTTTCGAATAATTGCTGCGGATTTTGTAAGGTTACGTTTAAAAAATTTTGACCACAGGCCGCTTGTTGAGTATTGTTCAAATTATTGGTTTGATTAGTTTGGATTTTGCTGATCATTATAATTCGACAACATATCTGCTAAATTGTCTATTTTTGCTGAAAGAGTTTTAAGTCCATTTTTATGCGCAAATATTTCATCACTTTGAGTTAATGTTTGCAAACTCTCACGTTAAAGGGTTGTCAATCTCTGTTTATTTTTTACTCGAAAGACTATTTAAGTCTCTAAATTGTTTGTCGAGATCTTTGAGTTTTTTTTTGATCTGATCAATATCAGACATATTTGAAAAAATTGAGAATGATTAACGCGAGTCAGAGAACAAGTTTGTAATTCAAAATTCACCGAAAATCTAGGGAGACGCCTTTTTCTGTTCAACTAGTTATTCTAGTTTTTAAGTTTTTTATTCGATTTAGGCTTTATAGGCGTTTCTATTATATCTGTTTCACTATCAGACATAAAATCTCAAACTTATCTGTAAATATCCGACCAAAATTTGAACCAAAACCTATACTAGTGAGAAGTGCTATACTGTTGGTTACGCGATGGCCTTTTATCGGATTTAAATTGATTATAAATCAAAAGTTTATTTAAGCAAACGTGTTTTATTAAAACAATTAAATTTTAACTAGTAATACGATTAAGATGTTAACACCTTAAGCGCTAATTTACGACTGCTTAACAAATGTAATTTTTACAATAAAGTTTACGATTAAGTCATAAGAAAAACATTAGTAATTTACTTATCGGTAGTTGAGAGTTGAATCTTAATAATAAATTTTAAAGTTTTGAACTTTTTAAAGAAATTATGCGAGTTTTGCGTAATAGTGTGTAACCGCGTCTTTCACATTACTATCCAATCTAAAAAAGAGGATGCATTCTAAAGGTATTTATTTCTTCTAATTTAATGCAATGAACCAAAATTATAAATGATATTAGCTTAAGTTCCTTTACTAAAATGTTAGAGCAAAACAAGTCAATGGATCCGCAATTGAGAAATGATTTAAAAAGTAGTTTGTCAAAACATTTAATAATAATATTATTATATAATTTAATGCTGTTTATATAATTTCGAATTAACTTTAAAGTATTAAAAAACAAAATCTAATAAAAGTCTTATTAAATCAATCTTATTCATCGCAAATGCCATTCAAATGTGTATTAGTTTCCACAGGAATTGTAATATTATTTTCAGGAACGTTTGCCACAACATCCAAGCATCCATTACTTTGGAAGTTATCAGCCATTTTAGTGAAATTTACTTTTCGTATCTCTTGCAATGACATCATTAAATCGTAATCTCTTCCAAGCATTTGCTGCACTTCCACAGCCATTAATGAATCCAAACCGAGTTCAACAAGTGTTGTGTTCGGCGCTATGTTTGAGTAATCTTTTATACCCAATATATTGGAAATTGTTTCCAGCAAACTCAATGTTTTACAATTGAATTCCTGGTTGCTTTTAGCCAATATTAAACTCGAACAAACAGAATAAGACGACTGAAGTAAATGATCGAGTGTTGCTAAACAAGATGGCATTCTTTGTGGCACAGTTCCAACAAGTGCAACATCATTGCTTTGATATGTATCCATAGCATATCCAACATCACCAACTGCTCCCCATTGTATGGCCAATCCATGATAACCATTATTACGCCTTGATTCGCATACTCTTTCCATTACAGAGTTAGCGAATCCATAATGACTTTGTCCAGCAATTCCACGTCTGCAGATTACTGAAGAGAAGCAAACAAAGTAATCAACAGTTGGTCTTATCTTTCTCGTTAACAGATCCAAATGCAGCGTGGTTTCAGTTTTTGGTGCGCAAACCATTTCGAATTCGGTTTGAGGCATGTTTTCGAAAAGACAATCTTTTAACACCATTGCTAAATTGAATATTCCTCCGATTGGCCCAAATTTTTGTGCTTCTCTTACTAGTTCTTCAGCACATTCTAAAGGTGTCAAATCGTTCTTCAATGTTATTACTCGAACGCCTTTATTTTCAAAACATTTCATTCTATAATATTGATAAGGTTTAGTTGGTCCATGTCTTGAAGTAAGTATCAAATTCATAGCACCCCTCTCTATCATCCAATTCGCTAATTCAAGACCAAATCCTCCTAAACCACCAATTATTATGTATGACTTATTCGGATAAAATACAGTAAAAGGAATGGCAAGTTTTCGAATAGTGTTATATCCAATACAACCAATTTCTTCATTTCTTATTTTGATCACAAATTTTCCAATATGTTTACCACTAGCCATATATCTAAACGCGTCTTCATATGAATCGATATCGAAAATGGTTCGTTTCATTGGTTTTACTGTTCCGTTTTTAATGCCTTCATTTATCAATGTATGGACTAATTTTCTATCTCTGGCTATAATCGGCGAACAGTCGGATGACATTAATAAGTCCATAAATATTGCGTAAAAAGATTTATTACTAATTATATGCGAAAGATTTAGTATACTATTTTGTGACAAATCGAATTTTCCGATCTCTAAAAATCTACCATTTACTGCCAAACATCTAACACTTGCCTGCAGCTTCTCTTCAGACAAAGAATTCAAAACAATATCAACTCCTCTTCCATTTGTGGCATTCATTATATGGTTCTCAAAACTTAAATCTCTAGAACTGGCAAAGTTTTCCACTTTTAGTTTCGGGAATTCTTTGATAAGGAATTGTCGTTTAGCATCGGAACCAACAGTAATGAATATATTGGAATCCATACTCAAACATATATTAATAGCTGCCTGACCTACAGATCCACTTCCAGAATGTATTAATACGCTTTCATTGCGTTTCAATTTGCCTTTAATTATTAATGCACAATAAGCAGTGGCATAAGCAACGGGTACAGTCGATGCCTCTTCCATTGACCATTGTTTTGGTATTTTCCACAAGAAACTATTATTTTCCATAACAATAGTTGTGGCCAATCCTTTGGACGGAATCATTCCCATCACTCGATCACCATTTTGATCGCGTCCAGAAAATTCATTTCCAAGAATACAATCCTGGAATGCCTGTTCTTCTGGTAAAGCATCATTTGGTAATTTTCCTATAATTTTAAATTATTATATCATTTGTATAATAGAATAAAAGTTGAATACTATACCAGTGGCTAACATAAGATCTTTGAAATTTAATGGCGCGTAATAAACAATACAAAGAAATTGATTGGGTTTCCTTCCAATTGGCCAATATTTATGTTGTGATTCAAACCATTTCAAACTCGTAAGATCACCTTTCGTTTGAATATTTATCAAGCAGTGTTCATTTTTAATATGTTTAGACATTGTATTTATTTTTTGATGCCTAAATGTGCCAATATTTCCCCCTTTGATGACATTAATCGCAAGATCTTTCTTTACCGTTGTTTCTACTAATGTTTTGTCTAATTTTTCCTTTTTAGATAAATTCAATATACATCTCACTCGATGACCATTAGGCTCTCTTCGCAAACAATTAATAAATCCAAGTAAACCGCTATTTGTTTCTTCTTCCGAAATTAGCCATATATTTTCATCATTAGATTTATTATCAATTATTGCCATACTTTTTTGCAACTCTTTCATCCAATATTCATATTTATTGTTCATTGAAATAAATATTTGTTTTTCGATTTTCAAATCAGGAATTACTTTTCGTAATAGTATTCCATTTATCGAAACCGAGTCAAACCTATTAGCAATTACCATAAAACCATACTTTTCTGCTTCTTTTATTATTTGTTGATTTCGAGATACAAAATAAGGTGTTTTTATTAACTCACAAATAAAATCGTTCAGCCAAAGTTACATTATCTTTGCATAAAAACATAACAAATCCATTTGCTTTAATGGTCGATCTGAACGTTTCGAAAAGATTCTCCAAATTTACATAACAATTTGGGGTGAAATACTGGCAAACACTTGTATCTTTATATAGAACTAAATCAATTTTATTGTTCAGGTGTATCGGCAAACTTGTCTTATCTGGAATCCATTCGTAAGTCTGCACACTGTTCAACACTTCAGGTGTTAAATCTGTCAGTTTAGGATGAAGTAACGAAAAATGAATAGTTGCTGACGTATCGTTGGTTGTTTTTATGAAATTCATAACAATTGGGGATATTATTGCGGAAGTCGTATTTGCTTCTAATATATTAATCTTATTAATTGTCATATTTTCAATAACTATATCTATTAAAGGCCGTAAAAATGATTCCTTGTTAATCGTGTCGTTTAGTAAATCGTCGCAACTTATTTTCAATAATTTATTGGATAATGAAATCTCGTTAAATTTTCGTCGTGTATTTTATCATTGAGATCATTCAAAAACGCAAACAAAGAGCTCTTCTCATCAGAATTAAATACATTGAAATCATTTGAAATACAAACTCCAATATTTTTATTTTTTAAATCTATCTTAAACTTTTCTGCGACTTTAACTGCAACAGAGTTACAAGCATTCGCGTAATTTTGTAAATTTTGTTTTTCGCAATACTCTAAAGCATTTTCATCATAATTTGAAATAAAATTATAGCATTCCAATAAAAGTTTTTGTGAATTCACTTTTCGTGGTGCTATATTTGTTTTTAAACCACACAATTCTATTCCTATTGTGGCACAAATATTAAGGTGTTTATCAAAAATAACAGGCATTTCTGTTTCATTGCCACCAATTAAATGTATCTCGTTTAGGAATAGTATTGGATCGCAACTCAATCTTTCAATGCGTACGGGTATATATAGTCCGCGATTAATTTTATTTAAAAGAGTCGATTGCAGCATACCATCGAGAAATGTTACCCAATTTTTTGTCCATTTAATAGAAGAGCGAATTTTTTCATTATTAAATGCCAGTTTGGTTATGGATTTAAAATCTGGACCATAATCATAACCACGAAGTCTTAACTCTCTGTAAACATCATCCGTTTCCATAACAATATTTTCTGTTAAAAATAAATCGTTGTTCATATGTTCATCAAAAACATATCTGTATTGAATTGCTTGTTGAAAGTTGTGTGGCGAATATACTCTTCCGCTAATGACTTCCATGTCGTTTTCAATCACAGAGAAGTTTCCACTTGTTTTCATTATATGAATATTAAACTTTGTGACACTAGTTTTCGATAAAATAGTGGCGCGATGTAGTGTTATGTCTTCGAACACAACCGGTAACTTATCATAATCCATGCCATAATCTTTTGCTAACGCTTTCCAAACAAGTATTAAATAAGCTGTAGCCGGAAATAGTATTCTACCATCAATGCAGTGATCCATGATATACATGTCATCTTTGCGCTAATTGTTACAAATAAGTAATTTATCACTAGTAAAATATTAACTTTAACGTTAAGAAATAATTGCATAATTGATTAACTAAATCATTATATAAATATAATTACTTGTAGATCAATAGTTCCATCAATTTGAGATAATTTGTTTGGATTAAAATAATCTGGATATTGATATACTGTATACGATTTTTCGTGATTCCATTTAATCAGTGGTGATATCATTTGTGTTCCGCTGGACACTGGATATTCGACTTTTGGGTAAAGTTTTTCGATTAAAGGATTAAATCCGAATGAATATAATCTTCCAATACTTGTTAAAAATAAGTTCACATTATTATTTTTATTTTTCTTCATCAGTGAAATGTATGAAACATCAGATCCAAATGAATGCTTAATAATTGGTTCGAGTAAACTGTGTGGTGATATTTCTATAACTACAGAATTGCGAGGAATTTTTTTATGGCGTCATAAAATAATACTGGATTTATCAGATTATCGACAAAATATTGCCATAAATAATGCTTGTTATTGTTAATCATGGCATTCGGATATGTAGTACTAATCCATTTTGATGATGCAATCTTTTCTGCAGATTCAACATTCATTAATGCAGTTGAAAGTGGTTTATTAATAATACTCAAACTTGGTATGTGATATGCTATATTATTGCTATTAACTTTGCGATTGAATACATCTTCACTGCTAAGTTGAGACAAAAATGATTTAACTGTTTGGTAATCACCAGATATGGTAACAGAATTCTCAGCGTTATAACACGCAGCGTAAACACCATCAGGACATCTACGTTGAGCATCACTCCAATCGAGTCCAATGGCAGCCATTAAACCAGGTTTTAGTTTTGCGTCTTCGATACACTTTCCTCTATAATATGCAAATAAAATCGTTTGTTCGGCTGTAAGACATCCATCAGCGTAAGCGCACGCCAATTCTCCGATAGAATGACCGATATATCCATCAGCTTTTATGTTCAATTCATTCATTAAATCAATTAATGCTATTTGAATTGAAGCAATTGAAACAAATGATGCAATAGGAGAAGAAATATTATAATTATCTTTTAATAAAATACTTAATAAATCGAAATTAAGTCTTTGTAACACTTTCGCCGATGTTTCGAGAGATGCCTCAAATATTTTAACATTTATTAATGATTTAGCCATTGCTGACCACTGACTTCCCATTCCAGAGAAAACAAACCAAATCTGTCTTTTATCGCTGGAAACTTCATTGGTTTCCACATTCATTGAATTATAATTTTGGTGTTTATTGTCAATTATAGTAAATCCTCTATAATTCATAGCAGATAAACATGTTTGTGTTTTAAACGGAGACGTTTTCGAGATATCGTTTATTAGTGTAAGTATGTCTCGCGTTAAAGTATCCGGATTATTTATTAGTGAATCAAAAAAATAAATTTATGATTCTCTACTTCTTCCACAAATATTAATTAATCGCGGAATTTTACCATTAATATCACTATTATTTATAGTCGATTCTTTTCTATTAGATTCAAGAATAATGTGCACATTAACGCCACCAAATCCAAAATTATTCACACCAGCAAACCTTCCATTGAATGGTGTGTTCTCATTAATTGGTTTAAGAACTCCGCTCATCAATCCTTCGATTTTAGGATTCGGTTTAGAAAAATGGAGATTTGCTGGAATGCATTGATTCTCAAACGATAAAATCACTTTACTTATCGCGCATAAACCGGAAGCACCTTCAGTGAGACCGATGTTTGACTTTAATGCACCGATAAGCATTGGTATGCGGTTTCCTGTAATATGGTTATTAGAATCAATATATTAATAAATACCACTCATACTCTTAATTATAAAAATAAATAATGATTCATAGCCAGAATCCGGATAATATGCACGTAAAATCTGAATAAATATGCATGCATTTATGTACTAAAAATCTCTATTATATGCACAATTATATGTACTAAAAACTAGTTAAAAATTTTACTAAAAATTTAAACTATAGCTTTTTAAAGTTGGAAAATATGTGATTTTAAGAATATTTAAATTAAATGGCTTTTTTAGTTACAAATATGCATTCAAGATAATGAAATTAAAACTTTTACTTGTATTTTTGGCAAAAAAACTTGTTTCATTAGTAAAGATTCAAAAAGATAGCATTTGCTACTTTTTCATTTCACAAATTATAAGCATATAATTGTTATATGTGCACGAATTACATATTATGGAGTTGTTTAGCTCCATTTATAAATGCTATTAACTGCTACTTTTAATGATAAATGCTATATAAAAGCTATAAATTCTAAAATGATAATAAGTGCTATTTTACCCGAAACCGAAATAATGTGGTTTAAATCTGAATAGATTATGATACCCCTACATTAATATATTTTATCAATACCATCAAAAATACCTAACAACTTATTTTTACAAAAAAATTTAAAATTTCTTAACAAAATAAGAAAAACTTAGAAAATATTAATATTAAGAAAAATACATTATACTTTAACCTTAAAGTAATTTTTAAAAAATTATAAATGCTATTTTTAATTGCTATTTTGGTCATTTATTAATGCTATTTATAGTGCTATTTTTATATGCTATAAATGCTATAATTTTAAATCTATTCATTAGTTTTAGACATTTTATTTTAAAATCAGTAGAGATAAAGTTAAACACTTCTAATAAATTTTCTTTCTCAGATGCAAAGTTCAAAGTTTATGTTAGTTCTGATATTATTGCACCAAATTAAACTCAACTGAGCAATAAAAATAGTGCTAATTATTTCAAGTTATATCTTAAAATTATTAAA
>JAQIXJ010002527.1:0-15538 GCA_034700185.1 Phthiracarus laevigatus | reverse complement strand
GGACAAATGGGGGTCATGTGATGAAATGATGGCCTCAGAAATGTAATGATAGCGTGGAGGTGTCCTCTGGGGGCACACCTTAAAAGCCTTTTTAAACTTAACTAAAATCATAATTGTTCAAATTATTGATTTAATAAGAACGAGGATAAAGAGAAATTATTATTTATAAAAAAACTCTTAAATTAATTATATTTTATAAAATACGGTAGCAAATATAAAATTTCTGTTTTTTCAATTAGTAAAAATGGAAATTCAGTTGAAAAATTTTAGCTTTAATATGTCATTTTAACAAATTAATATTTTATAATAACTTTACCAGATTTTAATGCATTTAAAATCATTTTGGTCCGAAACTTATCGTCATCAAAAGAAATATTAAATTGTGGTTTATTTTTTATTGACTTTGCAAAATTCAGATATTTGGATTTGATTATTCTGTCTGTTTGTCCGTCTATGTGCACACTCTTATTTGGATCTTTTCTCTAATAAAGGGATTTTACAAATTTCTTATGTTAATAAAGGGATTTTCATCTATCTCTTATGTTAATTAAGGGATTTTGACCTATTTCTTATGCTTATTAAGGGATATTAAGGTTAATAAGAAGAAAAAATAGGGTCAAAAATACAAAATATATGCTCAAAATTGGCATTAAGGGGGTCAAAAATGGCCAAAATTGTGTCAAAATAGGCAAGAATCTGAGAAAAATAGCCTAAATTTAGGTTAAAAATTGAGTGGCTTATGCCGCTTTTTCATGAAAAAAAGCAAATTTCAGGCTAAAATTAGCCAAATAGACAAAAAAACTGGCAAAAATATACAAATTTAAGCAAAAATGACCAAAATTAAGAATAAAATTTGAGTGGCATAAGCCAGTTTTTGACAAAAAAATAGTTATTTTCAGACTCAAAATGGCAAAAAATTACCGAAAAACTGGCCGAAATTAACAAAACTAGGTTAAAATGAAAAAATATGATTAATAATTCAAGTGGCATATGCCGCTTTTTTCAATAAAAATATGGATTGTTATTCTCAAAAAGGTCGCAAAATCTAGTCAAAATAGGGGAAATTCGGCAAAAAATGTCAAAACTGCCACTATTAAGCGGTAATAAAGTGATTTGTTTTTGATTTCATCTGCTTTTCACATAATATTTAACTTATAACAGAAAATATAAAATAATGGTTGAGAGCGAATGAAAAAGTGAGCGACCATAAACTTACACAAATTTAAATAGCAAAGTCAGATATTATTATGACCTTATCGATCTTGTTTTAAACATCCATTTACGAATCTATCGTTAGCTGGGAAGAAGCCGTTAGATACAAACTTTAATTACACTAGAGACCCGCGGCAATAATTGCCGCAAATTTTCCAAATGCCCCGCATTCCCTATTTCTAACATTCCTCGTGTTCCGCATCCTGCGTTCCCAACATCCTCCGTTTCCCGCATCCCCAGCTTCCAGCATTCCTATGTGCACTACACCGCTCCTTGCTCCTCTTCCCTATGAACCTCTGCATCAAGGGCTTAAATTGGCTTAAAAATGACTAAAAATTGGCTTATATAGGGGCAAATCAGGGCTTAAATAGATTTAGATATGACTAAAAATGGGGCTAATTTGGTCAAAACTGTCAAAAAATCTGGTATCAAATTGTTAATATCTGGGCAATTATGAGTTTATTTTGGCCTCAAATGACTTACTACTTAAACCAAAACACGTTGTTATTCGCGCCTAAATGTATGTATATGCACAATTTTGATGTTACCCCGTCGACAGCTAAACTATGAATTAATAAAAATATCCTTAACATTCATTGAAGTACTATTTATTACAATGTATTAAACTACATAAAATTTTTAGCGAAACAATAATAATTAAAACTTTTGTTTACTTAAAAATAGAAATCAATAAAGTAACCCAACAATAGATATAAAGTCAAAGTGAGCGCATTACTAATGTTCATTCTTGTTTTCAGTTATTAAACACATTTTTGAATGAAATATTTGGCTACATAGTGGCCACAGATGGCATTGCTTATTATTGTATAAACAAATAATAGAATGCAGTAATTAACGCTATATGTAAAGATAGCGTTCAGTGATGTCAGTATAAAAGATTTAATGCGCATAACCATTGAGTGACGTATCTTACGGCTTATCGTATTTTATTACTTATATTTTTGTATGCTATAAATGCTATTATTTTGACTCTCTAATAATAAATAAATAAATATTTAAAAAATTTTAAGATCATTGAAGTACTGTGTGTCAAATTTACATTTTCCCACTAAAATATTATTATTTGAATGCATACAAGTAAATAGTACAATATTTACAAAACATTTAATGCTGAAAGTTTTATGTAGTGTTTAAAATGTTAGTTTTACCCTTTAGAATATTTTGAAAATGTTTGCCGTTTTTTAATAAACAATAATTCAATCTTGTTTTAAAGTTATCAATAACTTTTTTACAAGTTTCTTGAGTCACTTCTGAGCAAACTTTTTTAATTTTTTCTTTTAATTCATTAATATTTGTTGGATTTTCTGAAAAAACTTTATCTTTTAATGTGCCCCAAAGGAAAAAATCACACGGATTGAGATCTGGTGAATACGGAGGCCACACAAAATCACTTTTAAGAGTTATTAGATTTTCACCAAAAAACTCATTTAAAAAAGATAAAGTTTGCCGAGCAGTGTGGGCTGGAGCTCCATCCTGCATAAAAATTTGATCTTCAAAATTTAAACAATTTTCTAAACACATTTCATGTAGTGTTGGCACAAAAAAATCAGAAATCATTTTTCGGTAATTGGTTTGTTTCATTGTTTCTCGCTTTCCGTTTTCGTTTTCAAAAAAGTGTGGTCCTATTAATCCGTGTACACATAATGCACAAAACACTGTCACATAGTCAGGATGAGCTGATTTTTCTAATATAAAATCCGGTTTTTCCGTTCCCCAAATTCGCATATTTTGTTTATTGCAGTAACCGTTTAAATGAAAATGACTTTCGTCTGAAAACCAGATATTATTGACGAAATCAGTATTTTCAGATAATTTTTCTAATATTGTTTTGCAAAAATCAACCCTTTTTGATTCCGATTGTGGGTTTAATTTTTGAAAAAGCTGCACTTTGTAAGGAAATAACTTAAGTTCTAATTTTAAAATATTATATACGGAACCTCTATTTATTTGTGTTTTATTTGAAATTTTTCGAATACTTTTGAATCCATCTTCGAGGCACTTTTTTACATTTTCTTTATTTATTTCTGTTGATATAGTTTTTTTACGTTGATGCACTTTATTGGTTACAGTTCCACACTTTTCAAATTTTTTTACATTATACATAATAGTTTTTTTCGGTGGTGAACTTTTATTATATTTTGTACTATATTTTTGTGACACATAACCAAATTTGTTTATAACTTTATTATTTAACTTTACTTCATTATACCATAGAACCAAATCGGTTCTTTCATCATTTGTTAAATACATAATTAAATATGAAAATTAATTTTGTCACAATAAATTATAAATTAAAACACGTGTATTTTCTTTCTTCAATACAAACACTATTTTAGATTTCACTCATATAAACTTGTTTTGTTTTGCTTAGTTTAAGCTACCTTTAGAAATGCATTCCTTAGAGGATTTAGTTTAGTGGGAAAATCTAAATTTGACACACAGTAGTACAATTTCAGGAAATAATTTCAAAAATTTACAGAAAATATAATAAATGTAATGTAATAAACCTGACATGCGAACTTATTTCAAAATTCAGATCCTTAGCAGGAGCCTAAGATTTGGGCTCGGGTTCATAGGTTGTAAACCATGATCACTAATTACTCGTTGACTAATAGCATTGATTCGACTGGTCCATCAAAAAACATAGTTTTGACAACATATATTAGTTTCTATTTAGTAAATATTAGACTTTGCAGCAGCAGTTTGGTGAAGCTTTATGCGTGTGTATGCGCGTGCGCGTAAACAAAGCTATTGCATAAATAAGTGTTAAATATGGCTATGTATTTATATTATGATACTATAGACTATTTACATGATTAATGGCAACCAATTTATTAATTAATGTTCCATTAGTGACCACAAACCAGCGAATAATGGACACAATAAATGGGAATATTTGTTTGGAGGGTAACGACAAAACGGCTAAACTGGATGTGGTGTTGGGTTGTTTGGCCCCAAACCCAACAAATAACGACAATTTAGCAAATTTAATGGATAAACTTCACGCTAAGTCCAGTGCCATGAAATCGTGGAACGAATTATCCAAAATCATGAAACAATCGCTTAACGAAAAGAGACACGCAATCGATATTAATGAGAGAAATCAATTGCAGAAGTGTTTGGATACGATTCAGAAGAACATAAGCGTAACATCGCTCCAATCGATGGTCGAGAGACTGGAGACTATTTGCAGACAATTGGGACTTAAATTCGTGTTAACGCAAAATTCGAAAGGAGTGGAGTGTTTCGTACATTCGGAGATGTATTACGTGGAAGTGTTGCTGGAATTGACAACAGGACATGTTGTCGATTGTAAAGTCGCGCATCAGGCGGACGCTATGGCAAGTGGTTATCAACATTACATTGCATCAAATACGCATTCAATATGTTATCTATTTTATTAGAGTTGTTCCGAACTGACCGAAGTGTTGCAAAAAGGAGATTTCGTTGAATTCACAAAACATTTGGAAGGACTATCGGCCATCTATCAGATAAATGCCGATAAGTTAGTTTTTCGCTTCCATTTGTTTTCAATTATATGGTCGCTAATTTTAATTTTAAATTATGAACGTTAGAAAAAATAAAACGAAAGCTTATCTGGCGCTTCACGCTCTCGAAACTGATCTGTCGAGTTTGGCTGAATTACAAAAGTAAGTTTCCATGTTTTAATTGGATTTAAAATTATGTTTTTTAAAAATTTTTTGAAGAAATAGAACGCATTTTGTTTCAAATGCTTATAACATTTATTAATAGGTTTTATTATTATAGCATAACTAATATTGATTTAGTAATAGTGTAATCATTATGTTTATTTCTATTGTTTGCTTAAAGTCATCAAATTAATGATATCAATAATCTGGTGCACAAATCGCCGGTTGGTATTTTGGAGCCGCGAAAAGGCGGACACCCAATGAAATTAACATATTTTGTACCACCATATGATTTAATTGATTTGCCCACTAAAACATCTCTACCTCTCACTGTTGACAGTAAGTGATTTTATTTTTTGTATAAGCTTATTATGAAAATTAATTGTTTTGCTTTAACTTTAACAGATTAAAAGCACTTAAATTAACGGTGTCTTTATTCTTATTCTTATCATTAACTTTTAACTATATTTTTAAGTCTATTTAGTAAACTATAATTTAAAACGTGTGTGTGATAATTAAAGCCAAGAAATTATTTTATTTTAAATGCGCAAAATATTGATTTATATTTAATATTTTTCTACCCGTATCTGATAAATGCCGATGTATTAGGGAAAGCTTTTATATATTTTAATAAGATTTGAGACTAAAAAATTTACTGGTACCTAAATCTGATTATATTTAATCGAAAATTTTTGAATTGATAAAAAATAGCTGGTTCTCAAAAACGACTCGGAATTTTAACAACAAATTTCTAATAAGTTAAAAATATATATTTATGTTTTATTGATTTATAAAACTTGCAAATTATGGTACTTATTTTAAAGAGATATATCCATATATTAATCTAACCAAACGTTAAAAATAATAAACGTAAAAATACGGGCGTTAATGATAATTAGATTACGTTAATAATGGTTGATCTAATTAATCTTAATTTAATGAACAGTTTTATCAAAATTCGAATTAGTTTTTTATTTTATTTTATTTTTGTTATTAAATTAATTATGAAACATTATTGTAATTAGTAATTTTAGAGAAAAAATTGGGATATTCGTGCACAATTTGCATTGAAAGTTCTTCATCGCATCGATTACAACACGAATCATTAATAAACACTATAAAAAATCCTGAAGGAAAAAATTTGCCATCATTTTCTGCATTAACAAATTTAAACAGCACTCAACTGCCCGCTTGTTTCGTTTTGAAGCTGCAAAAACCTCTTCCAACTTCAATAGACATATTAAAAAAGATAACAGCGGTTACTGCAATCGAATTTAGTTTCGAATTGATTAACAAACGCGAACCGCTCATAAATCTGATCGCTAAGCAATTACTTTCATCACCCAATACTCAACATTCTTTAAGTACTCAATTTTATGCGAAGCTTCCAAATCAGCAGCACTGCTACCACTTGAATGAAAGTTGCGATAAATTGGATGGCGTTGTTATAAATTCAATACCGATTACTCATCCAACACATGTCCCCAGAATATTAGTCCACTTAAGGCAACAAGTTTTGTTCAATGTTATTATCGGAAGCTTTATTAGACAAATATCAAAGCAAGGTTAGGCCAAATATTATTTAAAATTAAATTTTGTATTTTAGCGGATAATATTAAATTTTCTAATGAATTTGGAAATTGTTTTGTTTAGATGATATCACAAATATTTTCGAAGTGTCTGCTATCTCAATGTCTAATATAAACATACAGTTTGAACATCCAACTGAAGAATCATTGGCCACATTGGATCTTGATTTAAGAGACGTTACAAGTGTTAAATGTAAACTGTATCCATCCAGTAGTTTAGCATCGTTTTGCACTGACGACTACGCTTCCAAAGTTATGCAAAGGTTTGCCATTTTCTATCATTATTAACGGAATTATTTTTTGTTTTATGAGCCTAAATGTGCAAATAAATGTCGGTATAAGCAATTAAATTATTTTTAGCTATGTTTCATTCTTTCAATAAAACATTTGGATTCGACTAAATTGAATTAATAAATTTTAGTACTTTAAGATTTAAGTTATTTCGTATTTAAATATTAAAATATATCTGGATCTTCTTATTATTGAATTCATTCTTAGTCTAATCTTTACATATTAAATTAATTATTTTATTCAATTTTTGTTTGAAATAGATGTTTGTCGATACCCGTGACAATGCGTACAATAATAAATAAATGCAAAGAAAGAGCAGCCGCTTTAAAGGAACAGATGGCAAAAGAACAAGCGGCGCAAATGCAGCAAAATCAGAATGAACTTTATTTTTCATCTCTAAATTCGTCAAATAACAACATGGATGGTTCTATTGGTGGACGTCAAGCAGCGCTTTCCTATTTATCTCAACAGTTGCAACAATATCAGGGAAATGGTTCGACAGCACAACTGCAACAACATCTCGAGCAACAGTTTACGCATTCAAATAATCAGTCACTTCAGGGCCAACAGCATAACTTACAGCGGTTTTTTGCCCAAAAAATGCATCAAATGCAACATTCAAATTCGGATGGAATTGCGAATAATAGGCTACAAATGTCGCAAATGCAGCAGCAGATGCTTCAACAACATCCGCAACAACAATCGAAGCACAATGCGATGCTGATGAGTATGCTGAGTGATATTCCTGCAGCAAACTCTCAAATGGCTGCTTTTAATTTATACAAACAACAACAACAGCAGCAATTACAGCAACAATTTCAATTGCAACATCAAATGCAATTTCTACACCAACAACAGCAGACAAAGCCCAAAAAACAGAGAAAAAGAAAAGCTACGAATGATAATATAACACGAAGTCCCGCGAGTTCAACGGGAAAGAGTCCCAAAAGGAAGTTAAGTGATGACGATTATAGTCGAGATCTGCCCGACGATTTTATTGGTGTTGGTGTTGACACCAATAGCGGTTACCAATGGGCACCTGACACACCAAACGCGTGTCGATCCTCTTCTACTCCATCGTCAACGGCATCATTCAGCGAAACTAATATAAAACAAGAACCTAACTTATCAGGCAATGCCACGCCAACAAGTATTTCTGACGCTCCGCCTCAATATTCTTATTTAAATCAAAGAATTCCTTTCTCCGGAGCGCAAGCAATTGGCTCATCAGAATTTAATGACTTTTCTTCCAATGAACTGCCACTTTATGGCGATACAAGCAATGGAATAATGAATGACATTAAAGCACAAACGATTGGCATTAATCAAGCATTGATCTCTGCAAAAGTAGTTTCAAAACGTGCTGCTAAAAGAATGAAGAGCAACGATGGCAGTGATACGAGTGGTACTGGCGATGAAGGCCATAATGAACAACAGAGAATAATCAAATCGCTTGAAGATTTACACAATAAGGAAGAGTTTTCTAAATATTTAATCAATAAAGAGGTTATGGGATCGTGTAATAATGATGGCATGAAGAAAAGTGGTTTATCGAATTTAAAGTTATCGAAATCTCTTTCAAAAAACTCGTCAGTAGATGGTAGAAGATGCTCGAGCGCTGGAGTTGAAAGTGGACAGGAAAACAAGCGAATGGGCAATATTGTTAATTGTGACGAAATCAATGATCTTACAAATGCATTTAAAAAGGAGCGCAAACGGAGACGTGCGGAAAGTGTCGATAGTATAAAAGCATCGGCTTCTGCTTCAAATGTACGAAATATTAATTTAGAGACTTCTATGATGCCTCCGCCCATTGGAACTATTGGTGATGTTAGTTCGTCGAGTTCCTTATCGTTTATGGATATTGGAAATATTGTAACGAAACCTATTTCATCTAATGTTAACATTAAGATGATACCAACGAGTACAAGTCCATCATCATCTCAAGCATTAATGAAGATAACGAATAGTGGCTTAAAAAAATCGTTGATAAACCCAAATGTTTCTTCGACAAGTGGTAATGACGGGAAAATTTCTAAAGCATTAGTGCCCAAAACTGATAAAAATTCCGCGTTAACATCAATGCTGAAAAACCAAAGACAAGGGTACATAATATCGCCAAAAATATCGGATTCCGATAGCAGTGGGAGTATAACTCCGTCTCCATCTCATTCGCCAAAAGGTTTATCTTTTAAAACATCAAAATCTAAAACTTCAAATACAAAAACAGGTCTGAATGCATCGCCGGCGCGAATAAAAGAACATAAGACGCAATTAGTGGGCGGTCTTAAACAAAAGAGTGTTAATTTGCCATCTTCTTCCACTTCAAAAATTGGTTTATCTTCGATGGCGGTTTCATCTTCATCCTCCATATCACAAGCTTTATCATCCGGAGCTTCATCTTCAATAGTTGCATCATCGGGCGTCACATCATCAAAACAACAGCAAGCGAACAAATTGGCAAAAATTTCGCGAAAAAGTTCATTGACAGCTGTTGTGGATCGGTTGAGGCAAAACGCTGACGCAACCGGATTCATTCCTGGACAAAATTGTGGCGCTAATGAAGGAGGAGGAGGAGGAAGGCCTGAAAGTAGTTCATTATCTATGAGCAGACCTGACACAACGTGTCCCACTTCTAAAGTGCCGTTAAATGCGGCCAATAAACTAACGGAATCGAAAGCTAAGTATTCTCGAAGCTCAGATCAATTCACTATTAAGCAGAGTAATTCTGGTGGTCCTTTGAAAATGAGTATTACGAAGACTAAACCATCGGAAAGCAATAAAATAGGTCCTGGCGGTACTGGTTTGTTTAAAAGTACGGCCACATCTAAATTTACGATTCCTAAGTTACCAAAATCGGCCACAAACTCTGTGTCAGTGTCTCCGTCTTCGAGTTCTGTTGGAGCTATAGCCACACCGAATTCATCGGTAAAGCGACAAATTAACCAAAACATGAAAGTAACTGGCGGTACAATGAAAGTGCATAGTGTTTCCAGTTCTACGCATCCGACGGCGCCTTTACTACTATCTAAAGGAGGCAATAGTGGCATTGTTGCGAACCAGCATCACAATAAAAATGTATTTCCCGACAGATCTAATGTTAAAATTGCTACAAGTTCTCCCTCGCCAAACAAAAATCCCACTTTTAATAAGATATTGGGCGAAAAATTTAAGCCATCATTACTAATTGAACCAACATCTACGAGCAAAATAACTCCAAACGATAATTCCGCTCAAAATCTGATGAATGCAACTAATTTAACGGTAAATAATAAAATATTGGCTGATTCAGCGCGTCCTACAGTTTACCCAAAGTATGATAGCAATACTGTTCCAATGCCCGTATATGCCAGAAATTTAAGTGTTTCTGGCGGTAATGTGAGCCCACAACTGCCAGCATCCACTTCTTCGTCATTAACTTCTACGAAAAACTTTTCTAAATCAATTTCAATTAATGAATCGGAAGGTATAGATAAAATATTGTCGACTTGGACCCAAGAAAGTTCGAACAGTGGACCGATTGGCGCAGAGACTGTGGATCGAAATAATAGCGCGCTCGCATTTATAATCGAAAATGTAACGGAAAAAGCTGGTGTTAGCAGTAGTAGTGATATTAAAGCATCGACTAGTACTCCGAGTTCACCGGCAGAGATAGCGCTCATATCAGATGTGTTTCAAAATCCTCCGCCTCTCATACCGACGGAAGCAATTGACGAAGAAAGTGAAGCCGGAAGTGGAAGCAATGAAGTGAACGGTGAATGTGAAAATTCATCGATCAATGCCATTGATTCGAGCGAATTATCGCTAGAATGTAAACCAACAGCTTCTGTATCGAAAGTGACCACTGAAATCTGTAACACAAGTTCAGCTAACGATACGTTTAACGAAGTTTCCACTTCAGATAATTTAAGAGTTGAACAAACCGGTAACACTGAATGTGAAACGAACGTTGTTTCACAATCGAGACGTGAAAGTATAGATGTTTCGGAAAGTATCAAAGAATGCATAGTAGACGATGACGATGGCGATGGTTTGGTGATCGATGAATCAATAACAACGCAAAAACAAGTTCGAACCTCAATCATATCAAACAGCGAAACAGTTTCATCTTCTACTACTTGTCGCGCAACTAATGGTAATGGATCTCAATCACCAGTAAGCAAGCCTTCGACATCTCCCATATCGAGCAGTATTACGCCTCCACTCGTAAACACTACTCCAACTCCGTTGAGCGCTATTATTGGCACATCATTAGGGTCGGTAACGTCGCCGTCCAACTATTCCACTCCTAATTCAATTCAAAGACCTTCACCTTATCATATCGCCGATATTGACGATGAGTTAATGGATGAAGCTTTGGTTGGCTCTGCAGAATAATCAAATTTATGTATTGTCGAGTAAGATTTTTATTGCAACCTAAACTAATTTAGAATTTACTTCTTTTAAAGCTATTGTAAAATTGTAATACTTTCCGATAATTCTAATTTATATCTTATTTATGATTAAATTATTACGTGAAACTCAAGATCAATGTCATGATTGTTCAAATATTATCAATTTTTAAAAAATTGTCATTTTTCCATCATTTTAGATATTGATAAATAACTTTTTTACAAAATTAATTTATACTATAATATAATTGTGCGCAATTAATCATTGTTGTTGGGCTCCTACTAAATTAAAATGCATTATAATTTTGCCTATATTATTGAGAGGGCAATTAATGTTACATATACCTACAGTATAGCACAATGACTATTAAGATTTATATGAGAATGATGTTAATTTAGCCATCTTTAATATTTAATGGAACACAAAATCATATAAGTTTAAATTTTTAAACGCAAAAATTTGTAGATAACATATAGAATGTTAAATGTAATTTGTTTTTCTATAGTTTCATTTACATTATTAGGGTAGAAATTATTTAGGGTAATCCAAAACGATTTGTATTTTGCAATTTGCAATCAAATTTGTAATTTTTATTTCGTTCAAATCTAATTATAAAATTATTTGTAATTAATATATTTATTTAGTTAAATTTTCATAAACTAATTATTTATACGAACACTAACTGTAGTAATCGCAATTTAATGTGAACGTCGTATCATTGCATAAAATGGTATTACCGTAATATAATTAAATAAATAATAATCAATTCTTATTCGTATTCTTCATTGCTATCATATAAAGTTTTGTGTTCAGAAAAATATTGTTGTAACTCAGTTTGGTTGATGTTTTGTACATTAAAAGCATGAATCGAGAAATCATTGAAAATTTCTTTAAAAGTAAAATTATTGAAAATTGTACACTCAATCACAGTATCGGTAAATGTATTAACGATATTATATAAATAAGCGCATAATTTAAGCGCTTCTCTTTTCGATATGACCGCATCCAACATACTATTGAACGAATTTCCAAATATATAGATATTATCCAATTTGGTTGTGCGCCAATTGGAGCGCAAAACATCGTTGTAAAGCGATATATGGCAGTGAGGCATGTAATACATTATGTTTAGTTTGGTCCCACATTCCACTGAATTAATGTGATGGCATCCATGTTCGCTATGATCGCAACAAATAGTCATATCGAACCTATTCTCGAGTATATTCCGTTCGTTTGCCGTAAAAATGGGATCGTATATATAAATATGTTTGAACGCGATTCGTTGTTTCATAGCAATTAAAAGCGCCAATTGATATAGCGATGAACGCGATTCACTGAAATTTCCCAAACCGTAACATATTATTATTATTTCAAGTTTATTATCGTTCAGACAATTATTGCTCATATTTTTACGATTCAAACACAATTCAAGTGATTTTAACACTCCATTCATATACACACTATTTGCTAGTTGTTTGACACATGACCACACTTTATCCACAATTTGCTGTTCCGTGAATTGATCGCCAAAATCATTGCCCAATTCATTCATAGTTACCGAATATGCATTGATTTTATTAGTTTTTCTGTTGATGTGATATTGCCCTCGATTACCACGTCGTCTATTATTCACTAAAATAAATCCTTCATTATCTATACGTTTTTTGGTTGACATTATTGACATTATTGTTATCAAAATCACAATTATGTAAAACAAACAAACAAATATAAATAACATAACAAATTAGTAAATTTCGGTCCAAGTTTTGTATATTGATTTATTATTTTCCGATCATCCCTCGCACAAACAATTATAAAATATCTGAAAATTGTCCAGATGTGCACTAAAACAGTTCACATTAGATAACAGGAACAGATGACAAACACTTTATAGTGGAGCGTTTGTAATGCCATCCATTGTATTGCAATATTTTTGTGAAACACGTGTTTTATTTCATATTTTGTTTTCTGTAGAAAAACAGATCAATTTTGTTAGCATATATGCATGTATGTATACAGCGGAACATTTTTATTCAAGTTAAATAAATCATTTGAATTTTTTTAAATCGAAAATCGACAAACAAATTGATGAGATATTTAATAATGGATGAAATACCAAACGAATACAACGAATCAGCACTTATTCTCAAGCAAATATCAGAGAAAAAGGGATCACTTAAATCATTGATACCGAAAGTTGCAGCCAATAATAAAGTGATTTATTTATTTGTCCATTTAATTATTAATATAAATTTAATTATTGAATTATTATTACCAGAAAAAGGTTTACGCGTTGGTCATCAAAGTTCTGCAAAATATTAAAACAATTAAATTGATAGAAGAGAAAACAAATATTTTAAATAAAATTAATTTAGAAACACATTTGATCGAAGTATTGATCGCTGATCTCATTTATGGCAAAGGACTCAATTCGATCAAAAATGTGGATCAAGTCCAACAAATTTTGAACTATGAAAACAAATTTCGCAAAGTAATGAAAAAATCTAAGGAAAAACGTAAGAAAATCGGACAATCATTTTTCGTTTGTTTGATATCATTAAGATTATATGCTCATTATAATTATATAATCGCATATTTGTATTTAGAAAATGACGAATTTATAGTACGATACATTCGTATCAATTTGATTAAGACGACGCTTAATAAAGTTGTTAAAAAACTTATAAAAAGGGGTTTTGAGAAAGTTGATTATGATTGCGAAACAATCGATTTTCAATCGTACGTAATGTTCAACAAAATCTTTTTATGTACAAAAAACTTGTAAAATATTCTTGATTTAGTTTTACAGAATTGGTTTATAATTTGAAAGATTTTCAATTTATAATTGATTACCACTTTCGAACCGATTTACTCGTATTCAATATCAACGCCACAAAAAGCATACAGGATTTGCAATTGTTTAAGAAAAGTAAAATTGTAATGCAAGATAAAGTAAGCGATCATATAATTATAGGTTGAAAATATATGGCATTGATTTAATTGTGTTTTAATTGCAGTCTAGTTTACTCGCAATCGAATGCATGAAATTAGAGACCGGTTTAAAAATATTAGACGTGTGCTCCGCTCCAGGAATGAAAACGTCTGCAATCGCTTCACGACTCAACAATAACTGCCAAATTATTTCAATGGACGTGAATAATAAAAGATTAAACCAAATGAATACGATTATTGATAAATTGGGAGTAACCTGTTGTGAGAGTAAGTGTTGTGATTTTACTGACATTAACCCAACACAAATCGGACCAATCGATGTGATTTTGTTGGATCCAAGTTGTTCGGGTTCGGGCATGAATCAGAGGCTCGAATATAATCGAGACATTCATAGAGATAAGGCAAGGCTTTGTAAACTGGCGGCGTTTCAGACAAAGATGTTGTGCCACGCGATGCGCTTCGATGCGCAGCGTATCGTGTATTCCACGTGTTCGCTATCTTTGATGGAAAATGAGAATGTGATCAAATCGGCATTAAATGAATCAGAGTTTGGCTCGAATTACGATGTTGTGGATGCGATGCCTGACTGGGAAATGAGGGGAAAAGGCGATTATTATTTCGCTGACAAATGTGTCAGATCTGATTCACAATCTTTTATGACCAATGGGTTCTTTGTTTGTGTTCTTCACAAAATTAATTCTAACTGTAATAATTCTAATCTCGATTAAAACCAGTTAAACACATGGCTTTTACAAACGCATAAGTGCTCTCAATAATTCACTGATTCTTCAATTCTGAGTTTTATAGAATTTTAAAATAAATTTGTTTAAATTTTTTAAAATAAAAATAAAATGAGATTATGTGAGAATTGAAATACAAAAAGAAACTTTAAATATTGTGATTTTATTTGCTCAAAAATATTGATGTTAGTGTTTACCTCATTTTCCCTGAGCTTGAGCTTGAACTAGCCAAGTATATGCTCAAATCTGGAAGATTTGAGATGAGCTTCAAAAATTAAATGTACGGTAGCTTTGGACTTATTTATGATTGAGCTTGACTGTGAGTTTGAGTTTTTTTGGATGCTACAAAAAAGTTACAAACTCCAAATTTTGAGTCATAACTAATAGTAAAATCTCACTTACTTTGCCTCTCTAAATATCCCCTCTTACAAAAAATTACTTTTAAGAATAAGAATTTTTATATTGTTTTTCAAAATGGGAAATATTTCTTTGATGTATACGATCATAGTTACCCAATGTCTGAAGTGCTAGGGGGTGTCAGATCCTGAAAATCTCGATTTTTAGGAAGGGGTCTAAAACTCATCATATTTAAACAGCAATTTTTTGGTCTTTGGACTAAAATGTTTTTTTTAAATAAAAATTACAACTGTTCAATACATTCTGGATTTTTTATGGGGGGGGGGAGAAACTT
>JAQIXJ010002526.1:0-15541 GCA_034700185.1 Phthiracarus laevigatus | reverse complement strand
TTTCGACTAATTATTGCATTAAATAATGTTATTTTATTTATTTGTAGAGTTATAAAGCTAATCAAAGGTGATTATAGTGTTCAATTCTATATAGTTTGATAAATCTAATCAAAAATAAAAAGTTTTTCTATCTTTTTAGGTTTAATGATAAGTCGAGTTATGGAAATAAAAAGTGCTAAACATTTTCATACAGTAATAAAACTTTAATATGTATACTTTTGAATCAAAACGAAAACAATCAAATTAAAAATGAGATAATAACTCAAATTTTTAAAATCTAGTCTTACCTCAAGTGACTGAAAATAAAATTTAACCATAAAAAGAATATAAACTCTATTAAAATAAAAATGATTATCTATAGCTTTTAAAACATAGGCGAGGTTCACACAATTCCATTATTGTCTGAATATTTTGACACAAGTCTCTTCTCGTTCTCAGCAAAAGTTTTCATTCCACTAATTATGGCACTTAATCGATAAACTCAAGTATTTAAATGTATAATCAGTATCATTGAGGTTTTTGTAATAAAAGTCCATGAAATGGTACACATTGTGTATGAAATTGTGAAAATTTTAAGGCCCGAACCCGATCCAAGCCCGATAGACTTGAGCCCGAGCCCGACGAATTTAATTTTTCAAAGCCCGACCCGGCCCGATTTTAGATAAAACAAGAACGGCACATTCATAGAGAGCTCTCTTTTCTTATGTTTATGGATACTTAAATTCTAAAGTACTCAGTTTCTTAGAAAAGATGGAAAATGAAACATCCCTTTATAAATGTAATTAGTCGGTGAAAACCTATTCATATAATAAAACTGCGAACAGAGAGACAGACGGAAGGACGGACAGACAGACATGGTCAAATCCATAAGCTCTCCTTTTTCTAAAATAGTGAGCTAAAAAATTTTAATCATAAAATCAAGTACTGATTTAAATTTTTGTCTATCTAACTTGGTGATAATTATATTTCATTTATGCTAATTTGTAAACAATAATTAGTTTGAATGATATTCTATTATTTTTTAATATTTTTGTATATTTTAATAATGTTTACTTTAATATTTTTACCAAAATTAAAATTTTCGGACTTATTATTTTTTGATACAAAAGCTCGGCCCGATACAGTTTTTTAACTTAAGGCCCAAGCCTGACAAAGCCCGACAGAAATCGTCGGGATCCGCGGGGCCCGTTTCATAGTCTAAATCATATTCCTCAGTAAATGAATCAAAAGTTTAAAAAATATTGCTCTTGCGTTTACGAAACAAAATTCTCACTTGAACTGATAATATTAGACAAGAGCAGAAAAATATTTATTTAGTAAAATAACTCTGGAATTATTAAAATTAATATTTGTGGATATCCTCGGATTATCCGCTGCGGATTATAATTATAATTGAAGGGCGGATAATGAACGGATCGGAAAGCAATATAAAGTTTGTGGATCAGTGCGAGCGGATAACATTTAAGTGTCAATGTTTGCGAATGGATGCGATCATAGTTTTTTGTATCCGCGCCCAGATCTATATTAGACTAATTGTGGAATTAAAATGTCAAAATAATTTAAAAATTAATACACATGTTTGTGACAGGTTATTAACATTAAAGTTTATAAACATATAATTACAATGTATAAAATAGAATAAACATAGTATTTAACACTTCATTAGTAAAATGTGAGATTAGTAAGGTTTTGTTTCAGTTACGATCGTTTTGATAAATAGTATGTTTCGAATAGAAAATTTTCTGTTTGAAAATATCCGCGTCTAAACTAAGTAATCTTAAGGTATTTATCTTTTTGATGCACATTGAATACTCTAAACGCAATATTGAATGAGAGTGTGCTTATATATCCAATAAATATAGGGGGAATATATATATTTTGCATAAACTTTTCAAATAAAATAGCTATATAAAACTATTTTTAGTGGAATTTTGTTTAGTTCTGCGGAGCTAATCGATTATGCAATTTTGTCCACTCTTGTCTAATATCCGTTCAATAATGTATGGGTTGCCATAGATGTGTGGAACAGAAAAGTGGCCAAAACGTTAAAATATTAATTGAAAAGTTTGATGTTCTAACATTTTCGACACAATTTTTGGCACAATTTTTTTTATTAAGTATTGATTTGGTCCAGCCTATAATTTTTAATAAATATTTATGCGTGAACTGTATATACAATATTTTCAATGCATATTTTTGGTAAGTTTTCGATAGGTTAAACTTTGTTCATTCGAAATTTAAGCCGAAAAAATTTTATTCCAAAAAAAATTAAATGTTCGTCAAAATGGGTTAAATTAAAATATTTAATAAATACAAAATATGACATCTAAATAAACTAGTTTTATTGTAACCGAAAAAGGAGTCCGAAACTCGACAATAACTAATTTTAACTTTTATTAAAACTTTGTCTTTTTATCTCAACTCGTCTTTTTTTTTTGTTTTTTCCGAAACTCAAACTCAAAGTTTCGATTAATTAGAATATCTTATTTAAATAAACAAAAAGTTTAATTGAATTTTTAAAAAAATAAAACATATGATTTCATTAACTCTATCTTGATTTAAATAAAAGCTTTTTATCTGTTAGTAACAAACTAACATAATTAAATTAGCTTCGCATGAAAGATTAGGTGCAACCGACTTAAAATATTAAAACAAAAAAGTTTGAAACGACATTTATAAACCTTCCTACAGTATAGTTTCCTTCCAATTGGAGTAAATATTCATAAAACTAAAAGTGTTGATAATATTAAAGATAAAAAGTATTATATAGGGCTTATTTTAGTGGTTTTCACTTTAGAAATATTCTATTTTAATGATCATTTAAAGTAAACTTCAAGTAAATATGCGGTTTATAAGTATTATACTGTATTAAGAATATGTTGAGCCAAAGTTTTATTGTAGTTTATGTTAGTCCTTTATAATCATAAGATCAACTTTTTAACAAACGACTGAATAGTTAAAATGAATGTAAAAATTGGTTGGATTTACTTATATTACTTAATTATAGCATAAATAATATATTTTAAACTCAACCAAAGAATTCAAAGCTATTAAAGTTTGAGATAATCTTTTTAAGTACCTGTTCAAGCATCTATTTTTTACAAATAAGCAATATTAGATATTTTTGTATTGTATAATTATTTCCTTTTTTCTGGTACTAATATTTATTTAATTTAATCTTCATTTATTTTGCTAAATTTTTGAATAAACTTTCTTTAAAAAAACTTAATCAATAAAAAGAAAACTTATTTTCAAAATAAATATTCACAATAAGTTTGTTTGATTGTTTTCTGTTTTGTGTATAGGACTGCCATTTTTAATAATCACAGTTTGGGCGATTACTATGTCTCAAAAATTGCCAACTTCTTGTTGGGCTGGTTATGGTGATTCAATTTATGTGTGGATTCTCACTGGTCCTATGATCACTGCATTATTGGTATCACTAAAATTTACTTCTCATCCACCACTAATAATTTTAAAAACTAAATGCCCTATTTTTTATATTTTGAAATCATTATAAGTTATTAAACATTTTTTTAATTCTAAAATGATAGCTAAAGTTAAATTAATTTCACACTCAATTAAGTCCAAATTTAATTAACGCCTAACCTTATAATTTTTATTAAAGTTTCACTGAAGCGTATCCTGTAAATTATTTTTAAAACTCATGTAGTATAAGTAGTTAACCATTTAATTTCACAAATATTTGTAAATTTTTCATTAAAATTTGCGTTAGTTTTTAAACTCAATAATTTATTTATAAATATTAATACGTTTTAATTCCGTAAATAACAAAATGTTGATTGAATTTTCGGTCAATTAAAATAAAAAATGCCAAAAAATCTTTCTCTAAAAACTTTAGTATAACCGAGTATTATACTAATATATTAATAAACTTTCCATTTTCTTGTCTTTTAGATTAACTGCATATTTCTAATCAACATCATACGAATTTTAGTCACAAAATTACGATTAACAACATCGGTTGAAATGGAACAGATCCGGTAATATATAAATTGGATAAAACAAATCTCGCAATACATTAATTGAACCAAATTATCTTAATTTGTTTAAAAAAAATTAGAAAAGCTATTAAAGCGACGGCATTACTTTTTCCGCTTTTGGGTAAATATAATCTCGTTATTCGTTAACTAACTTATCGATTTTTTTTGTTTCATACTTACCATCATATTGTGCTTTTGACATGTTTTATTTTTAGGCATATCGCATCTCCTTTTCTGCGTGAATCCTGGGGATAATGGGCAACTAGAAGATGCTTATATGATTACCAATGCATTATTGCAATCCTCTCAGGTATTTTCGCGCACTTCTTATTTCTGCGACTAAATTTGCACAAATAATTTTATCTAATAATTTTAGTTCTTTAGCAAATTGATAGCGATATAGTCGTATAAAAACTTAGGGTATTTTGTTGCTATTGTGTTCGCAATAAATTTTTTTGTTGCTTTTTTGTCTGGATTGTGTTAGCTTTTTACGCAATAACGCGTCGAAAATACATTTAGCCTCTTCTGTGATGCAGATTAGATATTTTGTTAGCCGTTTTTATGCCGTCTAAAATGTTTATTATATTTGCATCGACCATATATACTGTGCATAGTGTTATATATACGCCATGTATTGTTTTTATTTATTTTTGTTGTGCCATTAAATTGAAAATAATTTTATGGCCAAAAATTTGTTTTGTATATAATCGTGTAACTTATCTTTTGTATTAATAAATCGATATTAATTTATATCCTTAACTCTTTATTTTATATTTTATAATTTTTTATGCTTAGTTTAAGAAACGGCGACGAAAATTTGGATTCAAACTAAAATATATGATATAAATTTTTAATCAATTTATTTTACTTCAAACATTCGTAGCGAATGACGCATTAACACAGTGATAGCGTTAATTTAGACAACTGTTAGCTCTGTTAGCATTTTAAATTAACTCTTTATTACGGAACAACTTGTTTAACACACTATACTGTACTATGTGCTAACGCTTAGCATCGTTTATTTCCTTAAATCATTAATCATAAATTAAACATGAGCCTACTTTTTTTTATTGTCGTGTAAATTCAATCTGTTTATTTTTGATTATCTAACAAAAGAAATTTTTCGAAAATTTGTGATAATATTTTGATAGTATGTTATTTTTCGCGCTGCATTGGCATATGAAAAATAATAGTATATATAATACAGATAATTGATATTCCGTTACACTGTCGTTACGGTTTAACGAACTTTTCAATTTTTATGCCCGTAAATCTTCAGCTCAACTATTTGTATAACAAAGCCGTTTCCCCCCGAGAGTATCTTAAACTTTCGTATGTTTTCTATTGCACAATATATTTCAAAACATACATAATTGATATGTTGTTTGCTTTTTAATAAGAACGGCTTTCGGTAGTAAGTATAAAAAACATAGTAACGATTTCGAAATATAATCCTTTGTTACAAGCTATCGTTTATTTTCGCGAAGAAAAAAAACAAATTTTCTTTATGAGAAAAAAATCGATTGTAATTTATATTTTAAACTATCGAACGTCAAAAAACTCGGCCAGTTTTTTATATTTTTTGTTTTCCGTTTCTCTGCTTTTTTAGGGTATATTTGTGTCGATTCTCTACTGTTTCCTGAACAGCGAAGTGCAGACAGTGCTTCGAAACGCATACTTGCGAGCGTCGGTACGAAGAGGAGCAGGCGGTTCCGCAGCCACTTTCGGTTTTTTTGGTCGCAACTCAAGTAATAGACGTTCGCAGAGATTTCTTTCACAAACTTCAGCTTCTTTTGTGTCGCACTGGGAAGTAGGGCCAAACGCTAAGACAAATGACGGGGATATCGAGTTGGTTGAAGTTAATTCATGCGTGGACACCAAAAAGAGTGCGAAAGCGAGTAAAGTGGCGGAGAGAAAGTGCCTATTGTTTTGCAAACCTGGCAAAAAAGTCATGCTTTTGAAAGAACCGATGTCTGTATTGTGCGAAAATGGTGGCAATAAATCAAATAACGCGCAATAGACATCTCGCAGACACAATCGATTAGATTAATGGTCAAATGATTGTTGATTGTGTTAATGCGATCAATTAAATTAAGGGACACTTCTTCTCTCGCGTCACGTCCGCGCAATCGAACCGAATCGCTTGTCTGATTCCTGATTTTTTGATTTTCAATTAGACTAGAACTTTTTGGTTTTTAAAAGTAGCTAAAAGTTTAAATTAAATTATTTTCATATAACCAAACAACACACACACACACAACCAGTAAGTTATTAATGCTTGAATTATTGTATATATTGTTTCATTTAAAAATGGTTTTCTGTTTATTTTTCTTTCCAGAATAAATTTATTGTTATCATAAAAGGTTTTTTAGTTTAACGCGTTGACAATATTGGATGTGATAATCGAACATAAACCATGATTTAGTGAAACTGGATTTCCACCTGTTTTTTAAGAAAAGATAAATTATTTTAATAATATACTGTAGAATACGTTCCAGAGTGTCATTGAAGTATATATAATGATTTATACTTTATTTTGTATAAAATAAAAAGAAAACACATCGTTTTTTATTAGATATTAGCGGAATATTTTCAATTTTATATATAAATTTATGAATCAAATTTAAATGTTTTGAATTACGAAATAAAGTGATTTACTAATGTACTATTTTTTTGGTTAGAGATTTTGGTTACTATTTATAAACTTTAAAAATAAGTTATTTTTTCCTTTGCTTTCGATTTTGATTTTGCAAGCAAAATGTATACAAATCAAACCAAAATGTGAATAAAAATGAGATTCGTTTGCAAATTGTGTGGCAATAAAATAAATTGACGATAATGTCATGTGTTTTGCTTAGATATCATTCCGTAAACGATCGAATAGGTCTATGGACTGAATAAATTGTTGCTTTATTGTAATGTTATTGGCGTCAAAGATGTCATTTACGCATTTGTATGGACAAACAAAATCGGTATATATATTATTAAGCTTTAATCCTAGAACCGTACAAATGTATTAATTAGGAAATGATCAAAATCTGTCCAACAAAAATTTTCAAAATCAAATTTTGCATTTGGGAAAATAAAATCATAATTTAGTATTGCGAAATAATTTAAGAATTAATGCCCAGCTTTGTGGTTAAATTGAACGAATAATTAACATTTCGTGATCGCACTCAAAGCGATTACTTAAAAATGCCTTAATAATTAAACCAATACCCACAATGAGTAAGCGCAGGATATTTCGGCCAGAAAAATCGGTCAACTTTTCGGTTGAGATTTATTTATGTATTTTAATTAAGAAATGAGTTATATCATGTTCAATATATGTTTATAATTGTCATAACCGAAGTTTTAAGCAAGAAAATATTGTTTGGTTAAAACCGAAAAATCCTGGGCTTAATAATGAATTACCAATTTATTCGGAGTCCATTCAAATAATTAAGGTTTTTGATTAAGAATTACAAATGTGATAGTATGCACATTAGGACGCACTTAAGCTTAGTGTACAACAATACTGTAAGATCTATTTTGTTAAAAACCCAGCTAAAAATACTTAATTAAAAATACTTTCTACCGTTTTTTGCAATAAATTAGGGAATATTTTATTTATAGGGGTTTAATCAAATATCCCTTAATAGGGATGTAAGTATTATATTCCAGACAAAACCTACCAAAATCACCCTAATTTTAAATACCCAAAATGCATCATAAACTGAATTAAATTGCAAAAATGTTGTTCTTTAATAAATAATTGTGGGAACATAACGCAGAATTGCGGATAATATGGTAAATTTTATATAATGTTCGCGTTATGGATAAATAATTTAATAACTTGAGATTAATAAGTTTATTTAATTAATTGCTTAATATCAGATTAAAATTATCAATTTTTGGTTGTTTTCAAACTTTTATCGCTGCAAATATACTGCAAACGGAAATGTTCCAGAAATGCGATACAACTAAAGCACGCAAATCCAACAAAAAAAACTCGAATGCATTACGAATTGAAATATACTTTTACTTTTTATTTTTTGGTTTAACTTTCAAAGTATGATAATATAAAAAACAACAAAAAATATAGCTCACAAAAAGCTATTATAATTACGGTAACGTTGTGTCACAAGTTTACTCAATTGAAATCAAGGACAACTACCGAATGAATTTTGATATCATTTTTAATATATATTTAGATTTGGTCCCTTTTAACCACATAACAAACCACTAATTTCAATGTATATTTTGTGGGACAAAATGTGGTATTAGGTTGGATTGGCATAACATCAATGTTTACTGTGTTTGGTTTTGCGTCTGCAGTTAAAACCACTGACGATAATATGTTCAAATTAATCCAATCATTTAATTGATTGAACATGTAATTACGATCAATTAATATTAATTTTTTTGTTTCGGTGCCAAAACATTGCATTGAATCAATGCATAAATCGTTTATTAAATCACTTAATATTGAAAATCTATTTAGCGGACATTTATGTTAAATTGTAATCAATTGATTTTGTAAATTCATACTAATATGAGGAGTCGAAGTAATTCGGGCGTAAGACTCGATTATTATCAGCGAATCGTTTACCGAACAATTCTCGACCATCAGGTAATGATATGGTAATTGGATGATAATCGGCAACTAATAATGTTTGCATACGTTTAGAATCCAGTGACAGGTCTGCTGCCAACGAGTCACTACCAGAATGAGCGCAATGGAGAGCACGCGTGGGTCAGAGATAATCTCTACTCAATACTATCGGTTTGGGCGCTATCGATGGCCTTCAAAAAGAACACCGATTTGGATGAGGACAGAGCCAAGACGTATGAGTTGGAGCAGAGTTGCGTTAAACTGATGAGAGGACTTCTCATGGCAATGATCAGGCAGAAGGAAAAGGTGGAAGCTTTTAAGGAGACGCAGTCGACCAGCGATTGCCTTCACGCCAAATACTCGTCGTCGACTATGTTGACGGTTGTGGGCGACCACGAGTGGGGACATTTGCAATTGGACGCCACTTCACTATTCTTACTCATATTGGCTCAAATGACTGCTTCCGGTTTACAAATCATCTTCACTTTAGACGAAGTGGCGTTCATCCAGAATCTTATATTTTACATCGAATCTGCATATTGTATTCCTGATTACGGCATTTGGGAGAGAGGAGATAAAACCAATCACGGTTTGCCAGAACTTAACGCCAGCTCTATTGGTATGGCGAAAGCGGCGCTCGAAGCCATGAATGAGTTGGATCTGTTTGGTGGTCGCGGCGGTCTATCGTCGGTTATTCACGTGTTGGCCGATGAAGCGCAGAAATGCCACGTGTGTTCAATAATAAGCTCCAAAAAATTTAATACAATTCATATTTTATTATGTATAATGTAATTGCAGGCTGTTTTACAATCAATGCTTCCTCGAGAGTCAAACTCTAAAGAAGTTGATGCCGCTCTTCTGTCAATTATCAGTTATCCGGCGTTTGCTCTCGAAGACACCGAACTCATTAAACAGACGCGTAACGAAATTAAGCAAAAATTGCAAGGAAGGTATGGATGTAAACGGTTTCTGAGAGACGGATTCAAAACTGCCAAAGAAGACCCAACGCGACTCTACTATGAGCCTTCGGAGTTAAAAGTTTTTGAAAATATTGAATGCGAATGGCCTTTATTTTTCTGTTATCTTATTCTCGACGGACTTTTTAATAACGATAGAGAAGAGGTAAATATACATATCAATATATTTATTATTTTATTTAGTAATTCGTAACAAAATCATTTTAGGTCGTGGAATATTCGGAAGCTCTGGAAAAACTACTTATCAAAACGGAAGATGGATTGAAATTAGTGCCTGAGATGTATGCGGTTCCTGGACATCTTGTCGAACAAGAATATCGGAAACCGCACAGTCAAGAGAGACAACCGATTGGATCGTGTCCTTTCATGTGGGCTCAATCGCTTTATATTGTCGGACGATTACTTCAAGAAGGCTTTATAGCTACTGGAGAACTCGATCCGCTAAACCGGAGACTCGGAGCGGAAAAGAAGCCGGACGTTGTTGTGCAGGGTATATTGAAAATATGGCATTGGATATAATATATATTTATGCGTATATATTTCAGTTGTGATGCTCGCCGAGGATAGCAAAGTGCAGGAAAAACTTCTTAACCATGACATTCACATTCAAACAGTGGCAGAAGTGGCTCCGATCGAAGTGCAACCCGCAAGACTTTTGAGCCATTTATACGCGTATTTGGGTTATAATAAAAAACTATCTCTTTCTGGGCGCCAATCCCGCGAAGTCGGACTTTTAAGTACAAGCAAATTATACACATTACAGGACAAAATATTCGCATTTACTCCACAGGTATTGTGGTTTTGTAAATAAATTTATCGAATTATTTCTTTAGCTACACGTATATGTGTTTAAAATAGTTCGTCGACGAACATCGGTATTATATTGCTTCAGATGTAAATCTTTTGTTGGATACTTTTAAGGCAGAAATTGCTTTTTTGAGAGTAAACTGGAAAATGCTGGGACGACCACTAACTGTTATCCCTTTAAGTCCAAGAATTATTGGAGGTAGTGTTTACTGTATTAGTGTGTCCATTCATGCCCACAAAATTCCCATTTAAACTAAGACTTAAGCAATGAAAGCTATTTGTCTCAACCATCGATTTCGGTTTCTATTTTTATTTTTGGCATTTTGATTTTTTTATGCTTTAGCTTATTCTCGTTTTTTTTATATTTAATTATGTACATGTATAATTGCTGTTAGTTCGAAATTATTCAAAATCCCTTTTTATCTGAATGCGGATAAGGATGAAAATGTTGACTATAATATTGGTAATTTTTTGTCAAAACTAAAATATTTTCGAAACACAATTCATGGTACTATTGCCACATAAATAAAACCAAATGAGTCGAATTGTGTGGTAACTTTTTTTGTGATAATTTTTTAATTCTATTTAATTTATCTTTTTTTGCCAAAATTAATGCTTTGTTTTAATAAGAATTTTCAATTTTGTTTCGCAATTAACACGATTGTGTGGCCATTAGAATCTCGATCGTTGGGACTTTTATATAGTGAATGATGTTAATCTGTTGGCCAGTAATTTTGGCCACGCTGTTCATATGCTTAAGGGTAATTGGCGAGAGTTGGGGCGCCCGACCCTTACCATTATCCTATATCATCATTACTTAGGTAATCGTGATTTTTTTATATTACGTAATTTTTTATTCATCGTCTAAAATGTGAACAGAAAACGACAAAATTCCAGTTTCAATGATATCTACGATAAAGAAATTAAAGAGTGGTTATTTAAATGGAACTCGCGTTGTTTTGGGCTCATTAGAAGAATTTTTGAGCACTTCTTGCATAACTAGCTTAAGCTTTCTCGGTAATACAGAAGAAGGAGATCCCGACGGACTCAGCTCTAATGTCAAAGAATTTCTGGAACGCGAACTACACAAACCATTTGTTCGAAAAGTATCGCGTCAGTCATCCGCGAAAAGGAAGATAAGCATCAGATCGCGAAAGACAGGAGTGGCCGGTATTATAAAAAGAACTCGTTCCATACAAGTGGATCAATACGATCCAGGTTTTCATTTTTACTTAATTCAATTCTATTCGTTTTATTTTTGTTGTTTTAATTTACTTTTTCTTTGTTTGCGTTTTTCGTTGATTGTTTAAATTCAGAGGTGACGTTATTAAGAGCTGATTATTCACAAAATAAAGGCTTTTCAAATTTAACCACAGTAGGCATGTCTTCTAAAACATCGTCGGGTCATTCTTCTTCGCCATCATCGCCGGTTCCACCAGTTTCCCCCGTCAACACAAATTCTATGGACACTGATGAGGTCGATATCGTCGGATGTAACAGACCTGATATTCCTAAAAGCGCGGAGAAACGACTTCGCGCGATGTCTGATCTAAATATTTCTAATGATCTTAAAGATGAGGATCTAATAAGTATGTATAAAGAGGCGGAATCGCTCGAAGAACAAGGAGATATACTTCATTATCTCGTTTACAATAAGTAATTATGAATTTTAAAATTAAAAAATTCAATGTATCTTCTATTGTTGCCTTAATTTTTTGGTTTTCATGTTTATATTTGTAAATTAAATTTACTGAAGATTTAACCAAACTAAAAAATGTTGAAATTTTATATATTTTTTATATAGGGGTTTATCGTGGGATACGGGCTTAGGATCTATTACTCAAGTGGTGACTGTTCGCGATCTGCTAAAAGAGTTGTACGAAAAGGCTTGCAACGAACGAAAGTGGGGTTTAGTTCGACACAGCGCTGGAATGCTTGGAAAACGTGTGGAAGATCTATCGAAATCGGTTGCCGATCTAATAGTTCGCCAAAAACAGATAACGGTAGGAATGCCACCGCATTACGAACAAGCGATTATTAGGCCATTACCCGCTAAAGAGTTGCGCCAAATCATTGATCAAACGCATGGCGGAGATCAGAGCACAGCGATGCTGACACAAGAATTGCTCATATACTTAGCGATGTTCATTCGAACTGAACCGCAATTATTTCACGAAATGCTCAGACTTCGCGTCGGTTTAATTATTCAAGTGATGGCGTCAGAGTTGGGTCGTGCCCTCAAATGCGATGGCGACGAAGCCAGCGATCATTTACTTAATTTAAGCCCGTATGAAATGAAAACGCTTTTGCATCACATATTAAGTGGAAAAGAGTTTACTGTTAAAAGTGGTAAATATATTTCGCTTGTCTTTATTTTGAAAAATTATTACCGAAAAATTGATTCCTTTTTATTTTTTAAAATTGTTTAATATCAGCGAGAAGTGGTCGCGTTTCCATTATGAATGATAGGCTAATTAGCAAGAAAAGTTTCGTTGACAGCATAAACAGCCGCGAGCCGAGTATTAACGACGAATACGGTTTCGATACCGATAGACAGGGACAATGGCTAAGAAGGAGACGATTGGATGGCTCTCTCAATAGAGTGCCGCGAGGTTTCTACTCAAAACTTTGGTCTGTACTCGAAAGGGTTAGTTTTATTTGGTTTAATCACTTACACTTAATATAAATAATAAACTACCGTATGTTCAATTGATTCAATGTTTTTGTAATCTGTTAGTGTCAGGGAATCGCGATTCAGGGCCGCATACTTATGCAACAGTTGACTCGCGAAATGACTGCCGGAGAATTAAAGTTCGCATTACAGGCCGAACAAGTTCTCAATTGCGTTCCGCAACCAGAATATCGCCAATTAATGGTCGAAGCTTTAATGGTGTTAACACTACTCGTTGAACAAGAATCTGTTAAAACGTTGGGCGGTGTTTTAAACATTGAACAGTTAGTCCATAAAGCAAATAAAATATTTCTCGAGGATCAGGTTTGTTTTTATAGCCAAATTGTTGTTGTTTTTATTTAAAAATTGTGGGCTAATAACCGATTTGCTAACTGCAGGTTAAATGTAACGGCGACGCGACGCTCTGCTGCGCGTGTAACGACAATCAACGTATACTGGTTTGTGGCGGTGCCGCTAATATATGCCAGCACTTCTACGACAGCGCTCCGTCTGGTAATTATGGTACAATGACGTACTTGATTCGTGCTGTCGCCCAAACCTTGGACCTTATACCACGATCGGGTGCCGATTGTGCCGTTAGTTAAATTTTCGGTTACAAAATTGTTATTTTTTTTTGCCATCTAAGCTTATTTGTTTTCTAGTCTGTAAAGAAAATAATTATTTAACTTAAATTATGTTACGCATAATTTTTTTAATTCGTACAACAATTTGTTTTAATGAAGTTACAAAAACCTTTTTTTTTGGTTCAAATTATTAAACTTGTTATTCCTTAAACTTATTTATGAGTATACCGAACACATATTGTATATCATTATAAACGTGTAAATTTAAATATATTAAATATTTTTTGCTTATTGTGTTAAACAAATGCGATATATTTAAAATAAAAATTAAAGATTTACAAATCATTTTTATTTTAATGGATACAAAATTTCTTGTTCGATGT
The DNA here is from genome assembly GCA_034700185.1 of Phthiracarus laevigatus. Classification (NCBI taxonomy): domain Eukaryota; kingdom Metazoa; phylum Arthropoda; class Arachnida; order Sarcoptiformes; family Phthiracaridae; genus Phthiracarus; species Phthiracarus laevigatus. The sequence goes on along the minus strand of JAQIXJ010002526.1, from coordinate 1,521 downwards.
AGTAGTGGATGCTATGTTTATATTTGCGACGCTAAATCCAATTTATTTGGACAATTCAATAGTTTTGGTTTTGGATTAAACAAATAATGAGTCGAGATTTCTGTTTTAAATCATTGTGGATGCGAATTATGCCAAAAAATTTGATTTTTGCATACTGTACCTTACCATATTTTAGTATAGAAATGATTTTATTTCGTTGAAATTTTATCGTTTTTATTAACTTTATATAGCATTATACAGAAATGTTTAAATTATTAAATTACTTAAATTTGTCGTTTAGAATTGTTAAGTAAAAACATGAATCTGCATGTGATTTTATATACGGTATAAGTTTGTGATTTGATAAATAGTGATATAAAAATAGAAATCGATATATATTATACATTATATGCTTTTTTCGAGTTACTATTCTGTCAATTGATGATTAGAGAGTCAGTCACGTATGAATATTGAAGAAGCGATATAATGACTATTGTGATAATTTACTATGCAATACAATAACAATTATGTAATTAAAATAACCAGAAAAGTATTGCGCATGAATATAAATATTTGAGATAAAAATTGGATCAATCTGTTCCAAAATTGAAAACAAACTTTTAAATCATAAAAAGTGTAACTAATAAATAAGAATAAACTATAATTAAATAATTAATTTACTCGAAAATTAAATTACCAATAAATTTAACTTTTATGAAAAACTTAATAAACGGGGAAAAAATCTGATGAAACAAATACTGTATAAATTAATAATTAATGAATAGTTTGATGATATGAGTAATGTTGAGTAAGGGTTAGGCTCGTGTTCAAACTTTTAAATTTCCTAACGAAATTTAAAAAAAATATTACAAATATGCTTATGATATTGGACTCTGACTTACTCGTTAGAATTATAATATTGAAAAAAGTGTGGGAGAAATTACTTTACTAAGAATCAAAAAAATAAAAAAATATAAGTTACCGTATGTTATTTCAAATAATTGTACTAATGTAAGATACTTTAAAAAATTTTTAAACTTTGCTCAAAAATTCTAAAATTTAATCAAGATATTTAAATTTAATCTTACTCATCAAATTTTCCTTTTATAATTATTCGCTTGAAAAGTTTTTCCATTTTTAACATGAACAGCGATGAATCATCAGATGCGGTGCAATACAGAATTTACATATAGCATATTTGTGGGCAGATATAAAATGTCTTATATTTTTAAAATAATATCCTAAAGATTTAGGGTAAGCTGTTTTATACGTTTTAGTATATTCGGTAAGTGAGCTAAACGTAAAAAATTAGTGAAGATTAAATAAACCGAACTACACGTGTAACAGCTCTTTGGTGCACTCACTAATATACATTATGGAAGAGAATTCTTGAAATAGTTTGCCCAGTTAGTCTGCGTTAATTAATTTAATTCATTATGTTTTACAGTCACCAACCAAATTTTAATTTTTTTTGTTTTTTCTTACATTAGATTGTGCTAAAAAGGCTTTTTTAAAAATACTCAAAATTTTATTTATGCTAAA
>JAQIXJ010002525.1:0-15543 GCA_034700185.1 Phthiracarus laevigatus | reverse complement strand
GTTGGCTAAAACTTGAGCTTGAGCTTACAAATCTAAGTTCAAAAAATGGCGAGCTTTGAGCTTTCGTATTACATAACATCTTTTATTTGAGCTTTAAATTGAGCTTGAGCTGGCTTAAGCTAGCTTGCCTGAGCTTGAGCTTTCTCTCATCATTATTACCCATTAGTGATTAATAAGAAAGTATAGAAAAATGAAAAAAAATAGTAGAATAATTAAAGTTTTTCACAGTATACAATGTTTGCATTAGTTATACTGTATTTACTTAATTTAATTATTTTACAATCATATCTTGCAAAATATGTTAAAATACTCATGTGAAACGATAACTAGTTTCTCGACTGCTAAATTGAAAAATCAACGCAATTTAATAATAAATGATAAGAAATTGAATAAAGTTTTTATTAGGAAACATATGTCGGAATATTTTTTAGCGACTTTTTTGTTATCATATATAAGTCTCAAGTCTAAATTGTCATTTACTCCATGCTCTGTATTATTAATAAGCGTAACAAAACTTCCTTGAATGCTAGATATGACAATAGCTGATATGACACAGTTTGCTCCGTATTTCAATATCAATTATTACTGCGAATCATTATAACAAAAGAGCAGTGAAAATAATAACGTAATGACACAGTTTTATAGTAACCGATATATTTAATTCTATGCAGTTATACATAACTCGATCATTGAATGTTACCTTTATTTAAGATTAGCATTATGTTTGAAATGTATTAGTAGTAAACCTCACTTATAAATCTTAATAACTCGCTAACCTTTGTTTTCTAGTTTGTGTGTTCGATAAAATAATTTTTTATTATTTACAAGCCTATAAATAAAAATTCATAACAATAAATATGTTAAGACAACAAAAGTAGTTTAAGCTTTCTTTGCATCGAAACAAATTCAAGAACAAATATGGAAAAAAGAAAATAAATTAAAATTTTGATTTTAAAACTAACCAGAAATTTAGCACATTAAGTGCCAGTTTTTTATTTTAAGTAAAACCATATGGAGTGCAAATTATTTTTACGTTTTAAAATTGGTATGCGGCGATACTTTCGTTCAGTTGTCAGCAAAACTCATATAAATTAAAGTACATAACAGAAGCTAAAAAAATATCAGAAACATATTTTAATATAATTAAAGAAAAAAAAATCGGCAAAAATAAGTTCAGTAACATTTTTGGATTGAGAGCAAAGCACAGTGTAAACTAAAATGAAAACAGCGTAGAATAACGAATAACGTTTTAAAACTAAGTTTATTTATTTTTTTAAACCTTTCATATGTTTTATACATAAATTAAGTATTGACAAGGAATTTATAAAATATGGCAGAAATATTAATTTGAACACTTGCTTTCTTGGAAAAAATATTTACCATTAAAATGCTATCTGTATAAGATTATATTCGATAACTTTTCTCTCTCTTCTCTCTCAGTTATTTACAACAGAAATGGTTTTATAGTAACAAAAAGTATACATTGTATATCGTATATATGGTATTTCTGTTATAACATAGTCTTTAAAGACTAAATTTGTTCATTTTCTTTCAAACTAATTTTGGCTTTTTCAAGTAGTTTATCGGTTTTACGTAATTGTTTTGTGATGGCCTTTTCAAGCCTTTCTTTACAAAGTCTCATTTTTTCTAATTTACTAAGCATCTCGTCATTGCCATCCTTATCTGTTTGTATAGATTTGCAAGCAATCGATACCGGTATTGATTCTTTAGTTGGAGTCCTTATTTTCTCGTTTGTTTTGTCAGCGAACACACTGATGTCTGGTAAAAGCCCCAACGAAGACATACCGGTTGCTAATAAAAACACGGAACAAACAATAATTAAAGCCACACACAAATTTAGCAAATAATTCAATAGCAATACGGTATACGGTAAATGGTATGCAAAGCACATAAAAACAAATTTCACGTTAAAAAATGATAAATGATATAAAATAAATGTAAAACAAAATGAAAACATCGAAAGCGCGACCACAAACGAGCACATGCTTAATCACAACATTTCAATTTGCATTTAATTTCTCACCAACGCTCGTGCTTCGCTTTTGTTTATGCTTATATTTGTTATTACGACTAATTGGCACAAATGAAGTGACACTGTCCTCGAGGCCAATACGAGCCCGCGCTTCATCGCGATCTGGCTCTGACCACACATCATCAGATTCTGATGAATAGGCGCAAAATTGATCGTCAAACGTTTGTGGTAACTTAGTGTTTGAAGCTCGTCGAAAGTAGTTATTATTAAAATTAGGAAACCCATCATTGTTTAAAGGTATCCCTGAGTGTGAGTAAGGCGTGTTATTACCTGACAATACATTATTCCGTAGATTACGTCCAAAAGAACTTAAATTGTTTTTAAAGCATTCGTTTCCATCATCTAAATTAAAAAATAAGCTTATTAATTATAAAAACGCACGTATAATATAAATTATATTAAATTGTTTTTCGATCAATAATCAATAAGCATTTAATTAATTAATACCAATGGCAATAATCAGATATTGCTAAAAGCATAATTATGAACTTTCCATGATATTAGTCTGAATTAATCGCTATATTTTCGTATAGGTAGTGTTCCAAAGCTTAATTCGACAGCAGTTAAATTGTTACTATGAATAATCAGTCCGAGTGTATGTCTAAAAAACTCAAACTAAAACTATTATCTACAACAGGTTAAGGCTCGGACTTCACAGAAACGAGCAGCTAGTTATGAATTTAAATAAAAAACAAATCTAGAATTTTTAAATAAACCTGATAAGATATATGCCAAGTAAATCTATGCGCGTGTATGATGGAATTAAAAGGAGCAAAAGAGGTCAGAACACAGAGTCGGTGACAGCTAATACATAATCGTTAAGAGTTTTCCGATCTTAAATAATAGACTACTTGGAGAAAATTAGTCTGTTTAACAAAACATACTTGTAATGAGTACAGAGGCTGAGTTTAATAAATCTTCACTAGAATTGAGTAGAGATGCCATTATGTCATTTGGATTATTATCGCAATCAGGCAAACAACGTTTCCAAAATTCGACGAATTCGTTTAAATGAGCCATCAGTAACCGGCAAACCGATGATATCTCCGTGAGTTCATTAGAGAGCGTTTGCTTGTCATTCGCCAAGCTCTCGATTTGTAAATTTTTGTCACTAAGCTTCGATTCGTAATTTAGCTTTATTTCGCGTAATATCGATTCTTTATCCTCAACTATTTTTTGATACGCTTTAATAGCTTTTTCCCTTTTGAGCAATTCTTTTGCGATTGCGGATTCGCATTCTAAACAAAATTAATTAATTGAAAATCATTATTATAACGCTCTCAACATACCGTAATTATATAATACAAAATCTATAATATATAAAGTTTAGAAAACAAAATCTAAATTTAAAAATAAATCTAAACAGAGCTACGTTTGGGACGAATGAAACGGTATCTAAACTGCTAATAATTTCCTAAATAATTAAATAAAATCGTGATTTATCTTAAAAACAGTAACCGACCACCAATATGTGCGATTCCGGACTTTTCCTTATCCAGAAAATAAATCCGAAGCTTTAGATTAAAATTTTCACGCCTTAACTCATTGAGTTTGGTGTCGTACTCGCGAATGGTCAACAGCTGTGAATTAGGTTGCGATGGCACTGATGGCACACTTCGATCACTTCGTTCGTTATCAATGGCACCATTCATGTGATGCGCGTATTGCGCCGGAAAGTAAGCGTTTGTCAGTGATATCGATGGCAGTGATAGTGACGGAAGCGATGGCGAGTCCGTTGAGTCTGACACGTCTGACATCGCGTCGCATGAAGATTCAACAAAAATCCGTACGCTATTAATAGGTTTTGAAATTTGAAGTTTTATTTATATCACAACATATATCCATATAAAACAAAACTTCAATCACTCAATTCATTAGTGTGTGACAAACAGTTTCCGCCTGAAAACCTGCATTATTAAATTACAAATAATTTCGTTTCATTGTTTAGAAATTTTTGCATATTATTTGTTATTAAAATTTAGACGTTATGTAAGTATTAGATTTTAACGAATTAACTCGAATAATTGAAACGAAATTAAATTAAAACCACGTTAATCTAAAATTAAATTTATTAATACATGTTTCGCGTGAAAAACTTTTGATATGTTTTGCAATTGAGTCCATAAAGTACGTGCAAAATAATGCGATGAGTAATTGCATTATTATTATTTGATAATCAATTTCCATGGAAAACACTGTGCAATTTGAATTAAATGAGAAATATTTAGTTTACTTGAGATTACGATTAACTAATCGTAAGCAAAAACGGATACAATAAATTTCAGTGTTTTAATAATAAAACAGAGATTTAATGATTAATTGAATATTTTCTGTAATACTGTATTACTGCTGTATAATAAATTGATAAGCATACGCATTTTTATAGTATTGAGAATGTTATCTAAATATAAGCATTTAAATACAATGATGTAATTTTTGTTGGGAAAATAATGTTTAATGGAAATAACTGTTAAAGATTAAATAAAAAATGCAAAAGAGAAAGTGGCCCGTGTGGGGATCGAACCCACGACTTCCGCGTTATTAGCACGGCGCTCTAACCAACTGAGCTAACAGGCCTACGTTGTGCTAAAAGCATTTCCCAATTTATATGAACACAAATCTAAATTATGCGTATTAGTAAATTATATGTTACTATTATATAAACTAAATTATGTAATTCATAACTATTATTACGTTTAACAGAAAAATGTAATTTTTTGGTAAAAACTTTCAGTATTGTTATATAGAATTATGGTAAACTATGAAAAAATAAGAGTTTGTAGAAAATTTGGTAACTTTTGTATCTGCAAAACACGTTTAGCCTTACACTAAGTTTGTTTAATAAAATTGTTTGCGCTTATGGATTGTTTGCGCGCAAAATTTCACTGATCAATAGGAGAGGGAGTTATACACACGTGATTAGTATTATATATGATATATGACTATATTTCGTTCGCGTTTATATCGTAATTATTTATGTTTAACTAATTATTGGAAAATAATGTCATCGAACAAAAGTAAGTCAACAAACGGCGCAAAAGCTGACGCAACAAAGAGCGGAAAAGCCAGCGATGAATGGAAAAGTGTTTACAATCCGTCGAAATCTAATTACGATGCGATTGCGGACGCAATTTGGCGTTCGGGAGACAAAGTGCCATATTTGGCGTTCGCCACCACTCTTCAGGTGATCGAAAACACTTCCAGTCGACTCAAAATGATTGAAATACTGAGCAACTATTTTCGTTCGGTTATGGCGTTAAGTTCGGACGATCTCTTAAAATCGGTTTACCTTTGTTTGAACAAAGTGTGTCCCGATTACGAGGGATTAGAATTAGGTAAGCGTTTTGTTGATTATAAACCATTTAAAACATATTATCTACGCTTTAAGGTATCGGCGAATCATTAGTGATTAAAGCGTTAGGTTTGGCGACCGGCAGAAGAGCGGATCAGATAAAGGCTGACGTCGAGAAAAAGGGTGATTTGGGTTTAGTGGCAGAATCGAGTCGTGTCAACCAAAGAGTGTTGTTTTCGCCTCCAAAACTAACGGTATCTCATGTTTTCGATAAGTTCAAAGAAATTGCGCAAATGAGCGGTAATGCCACTCAAACTAAGAAAGTGGAGAAAATTCAATCAATGCTCGTGGCGTGTCGTGACAACGAAGCGCGATATTTGGTGAGATCGCTGACTGGAAAATTGAGGATCGGTTTGGCTGAACAATCACTTTTGGTGGCATTGGCTCAGGCAGTGGTTCTCACTAATAATCAGGACTTAAGTCGTAATACCGATAAGTTTAAGAATAAGCTGAGCGCCGCTGTGCTTACTCTTAAAACAGTTTACAGCGAATGTCCCAATTATGATATCATAATACCGATTATGCTGAAAGAAGGTATCGATGCGTTGCCCAAACACTGCAAACTGTGTCCATCCATACCACTAAAACCAATGTTAGCGCATCCAAGCAAAGGTGTGGACGAAGTGTTAAAGCGATTCGACAAAGCAAAGTTTACGTGCGAATTCAAATACGATGGCGAGAGAGCGCAGATACATCTCAGCGATGATGGAAAAATTCACGTGTTTAGCCGTAATCAAGAGAATAATACGTCCAAATATCCGGATATTGTGTCTCGTATTCCGTCGATTATTAAGGAAAACGTTAAGAGTTTTATTCTGGACTGCGAAGCGGTTGCGTGGGATCACTCAAATCGTCAAATATTGCCGTTTCAAGTGCTCAGCACTCGTAAGAGAAAAAATGCGGACGAATCTGAGATTAAAATAAATGTGTGTTTGTATGCGTTTGATTTGTTGTATTTGAATGGCGATTCATTAGTGACTGAACCGTTAAGTAAGAGAAGAGATTTGCTTTTCGACAACTTTAAGACTAATGAGGGAGAGTTTGTTTTCGCTCATTCGAAAGATGTGGATTCGGTGGAGGAAATACAGGAATTCCTGGAAGAATCGATTAAAAATAAATGCGAAGGTCTTATGGTGAAGACGTTGGACATCGACGCCAGCTATGAAATCGCCAAACGTTCTCATAAGTGGCTAAAATTGAAAAAGGATTACTTGGAGGGCGTCGGGGATACGCTCGATCTTGTGGTGATCGGTGGATATTATGGCAAAGGAAAGCGAACCGGATTTTATGGCGGATATTTGTTAGCGTGTTATGACGAGGATAATGAAGAGTTTCAGAGCATATGCAAACTCGGAACTGGTTTTAAGGACGAAGATTTAGAAAATCACGCGAAATTTTTGAACGGTCACGTATTGCAAAAGCCTAAAGCATACTATAATTTTGACGAAAGTCTTAAGCCTGACGTGTGGTTCGATGCCGTTCAGGTTTGGGAAATAAAGTGCGCTGATTTGTCTATATCTCCCGTGCATAGAGCGGCCATTGGACTCGTTGACAGAGATAAAGGTATTTCGCTTCGATTTCCTCGATTTTTGCGCATCAGAGAAGATAAAAATGCCGAAAATGCTACTTCAGCCGCACAAGTGGCTGAGCTTTATAAAAATCAGGAACAAATTAAAGGAAACAATGATGACGCTAATGATGAACATGATTATTATTAGTTGAAATGTTGTTTTTTATATTATTTCCTACCAATTATTTATGTTTTCTTTTTTATATTAGTTTTATTAAACACTAGCACGCACTAAACAAGTTATTACCCTTATGTAAATATTGTAAATATTATGAAATAATTCTTTCAATTAAATAAAATTGTATTCATTTACCTTATAAGCAAATAAACATTTTCCCTCTAATGTATTTAAGGTAATAAAATATTAACTTAAAACAAAAATATTTGAATGAAGTGTTGATATACATATGACGAAATTTTTGAAATCAAATTTCGAAAATATTTCCATGTTTTATTTATAAATTGTTAGATTTTTTTGTAACTCAAATCTTATAATTTAGGATTTTATATTAAAGTATTATTATAAAATAGTTAACTTTTAATTCTCAAATTAAAATTATAAACAAAAATATCAGTTAAGTGACTGTACAAACGAATAATTAAACCCTAAAGTATACTTTTTATGTTTGCGAAAAAAAACTAGATTTGTTTTCATGCAGTTTTCAACATAAAAGCAAAAACAACAGAAAAATAACAAACATAAAAATAGAGAAACGATTAACGAAAAAAAAACAGAACGCTTTTAAAATGTATTTTGATGACAATGTGGTTGTTGTGGTTATATTGATGGATCTAATACACGATGTATACGCGATTTGTTAATATTCCGATTTTTCTTATTCTTGACGCCATTTTTCTGGCAATTTTTATGTCTTAAATGACTCTGTAAGGCACTCGTCTAAATTACAAGAAAAAAGTTACGATTAATTAAACTGGATTTAGTCACACAATTATCATTACCCCAAGAAAACCACGTAAACATATGTCACACTCAACTCTACGTTTGTTAAAATCTATGAAAAAATTAAAATAATTAAGAATATTGATAGAAATAACAAATAACATTACTTCTCGCGGAACAATTGACATAAACGTGATCCTTAAACTGTTTGCACGTCATCTCAGGGAACGATGTTTTACAGTGTTTGCAGTAACGCTTTTTCTCCATAATTTCTCGTTCGTTGAAACCTTTGGGTATTTTTAACGTAAGTTTCAAGCCATTACTTTGAGCGGCGCTATTAATGGGCGAATTATCGGACGCATTACCGCATAAATCGGTTTGATATGAATTATGGTGCGATGATTGCATATTAATCAACGAAATATTATTACAAATGTTATCTTTGGCACAAATTTGGTTGACCTGATCGGTCAAATCACTCAACGTTTTCATACATAAATCATTATAACTCGATAGCATCGAAGTTTTATCAATATTATTGGCATAACCATTAACTGAGTGCGATTTGTTCGAACTTAATCGATTGTGATTTGTTTCTAATTTCGAATACGTGTTCATTGATTGATAATTTGACGAATGAGTGGGTGTACGCGCGCGTATGTGGCCATTAATCGTCTTGTTATTCACATAATTGCAACCGTTTACATTTTTCAGGTGATCTGTAATGCATTTTTTTAATAATTTAATATTTATATAATAAATAATTAAAAAATTAGTTTTATTAGTAAAATTTAAACGTCCGACAGTATACCTCGGTCTTCGTTACGGCCAATAAAATTGTCATCAAATCGATAACGACTGGGACTTTTAATGCGCCGTCGAATGCCTTCCCTATTTTTCAGTATCGTTGTACTAATTTGTTCGGCTTCGGAACGATTGGCCGAATTTGGCGACAATGAATCATTTGGTGACACAATTTCCAAACACTCACTGATGGCGTCATCGCTATTTCGCACCCAATTATCAATCGAAGACAAAGACTTATTTAATTTCATGTCCAAAGCATTAATTTCGTCGGACAAACTGATTAACACTTTCGCAGTGGTTATGTCACTATTTAGGCTATCACTGCAATCAGCTTTTGAGCTAATATTTACACTATTTTCCGCATTACTTTTCAACCGTTTGCGTTGATTAATGGCGCGAATACACTCATCGGAATCGATCACCACTTTTAGCTTTACTCCCAGTTTGTCTCTGAGCGTTATATTTTCTTTGCACACGTTCTCGAACGATAGGGTCGTATCACACAATTGTTTGCCCAAACTGTCGTTACGCACAGATAAGTGATGCGTCAAATCAAGCAAATTGTCGACATCATAGCTCTTTTCGTTGAGTTTCATTTGCAAGTCGAGTATAACTCGCGCACAATCGAGTAGCGATGAGAATAAATCGCTTTTTATATCACACAATTGTTTATTAAAATTTTGCTTCATTTCGGCGAACTGTAACCGAAAACGTTTGAAAACATCGTTGATTTTGGCGATACCTTTGGCGGCATTTGTTTTACACGATGGACAGCAAACGCATCCAAACAGCGGCTCTTTTGCTAACAATTGGGCGCACTCTTCCGCCAATATATCGTCAAAAAATCGGTCAGTTTTAAAACAATCGTCGATTTCGCTGTCGTCGTCCCACTCATCGCTGTCATCGATTAAGTAATTTTCTTTTTGGTCATTAAAGAGATCATCGGTGGCGTCAAACACGGAACAGGTTGTGAACGGCTGGTTGTGATCGAGGAATACGTCGTTTACTACCAACTCGTTATCGCTTTGCGAATCATTCGAGCACGCAATCACTTCGTTCTGGACTAATATCATGTCGTTGTCGTAACAGATCGCGTCATCGGACCAACCAATATCGCTGTGAACGCTTGTGTCAAACAAGAATTCCAACGAATCTCTTGTTGAATCCATATATGATATATCGTTGTATTGCGTGTCCATTCGATTCGTTTATATAAACGCGTATTAAACAACAAAAATCAATTAATCAATTGAATTAATTGCGTCAACTAAATGATAGCATGGCATATATGCGTAACAAACATACAAATCAGTTTTTAATCGGGTTTATTCGATAGTAAACATAGCATTGGTGTTTGGTATGTGTGCGTTCATCGTAAATGCGATTTACGTTCGAATTATAGCATTAAAACCAAATGTTATGTACGGTATTAGAGATGTGCCAAATAAATACAGTAATAGCGCACAAACGTATAAAGCGTTGTTTGTTTGTTTGGTATACGTTATTGTTTGCGAACGCAACGCAACGCAACGCATATATAATCACATGTGTGTACTGTGCAGCCAATAATTATTCGTAGAGATGTCAGTGGTGTGTGTGTGTGACCATACAAACTAACTGTCATAAAGTTAGAAATCCTTAGTTTTTATAGTGTATATGAATTTAATACGAGTTTTTAATTGATATATTTGATAGCATATAAATAAAAACATTACTTTATTAACGAAATGGGTTAAAGAGTAAAATATGATTTCATTTTATCGTAAACATTTTCGACAATCAGACAAATTACTTAAACATTAGGATGATTTTCGTTAATAACGATGTTAACTAAACGCTAGAAATATAATAAACGCTGCTATGATAAGCACGAATAATACATAGCATCTGACATACAGACATCGTTGGTGCGAACACCGAATTAGTTCACTAACAAATTTTTTCAAATTAACCCGTTTTACCCTTGGATGGCGTTTCGATTTCGCTTTAATACCACCGTTTCTATAATAAAAGCAGTATCTCTTATTTGCTAACCAACGCTGGCGTAACACTTCATCTTTCGGTCGAATTGATCTCAATCTAACTCTATCAATGGTCCAATTGGGTCGAACAAAAGGATACTGTTTCAACACTTGCTGTTCATCGCTTAATTCTCGGCGCGATTTATTAATATTTTTATCGCGCAGTATTTTCACCGTCAAATTTGTGAACTTATTCCTGTACCATCTTCTTCGTAACTCTTCATCGGTTGGCATCAAATCGTATATAAGTCTATCGTTGTGTTGGTCCCACTTTTGATTCAGTTCGTCTCCAAAAGTATATAGTCTTCTACGAGCAGAGATCGGTTGGACCACAGCTAACTCTTTGTTATTATCCATTATTTCCGTAATTCAAAATTTATTTAGGAATATAACTTTTATTTCGAACAAATTTGATAAATTTAGTTTTCCAACAATTACTTATGCTTCTAACAATTAATTTTGATCTAAAAACTTTTTAATCTATTAGTTTTGCAAACAAAATTGTTAAAAACAAATGCATATATTAATTGTTACTTTTATTATTGTGAAGTTGGATTAAATTTATTTTCGTTTTTAAGCAAATGTTTCAAAAATTTGATTTAACTTAAAAGTTGGTGGCAATAGAAAAATGAATGCTTTAATAATGCTCTTAATTATTTTATTAGACTTAATAGTTATTACATATTATTCGACAATATTCGTATTATAGACTATATATTAAAGCCTAAAACTAACTAATATTTAGTTTATAATCATACAAATCAATATCATATAAATTAAATTTATTAAATTTATTTTAAATATTTTTATGATGATATTTATTATGAAATTTTAAACAAGACCACTAATAACAAACAAAATAAATTCTTACCGACGCTTTATTTTCCCTTAACAATCAACAATTTCAATCAATATTAAAATAAAATTATATTGAAATAAACTTGAAAAATGCTGGATAACTACTATTATTAACCTTATTTGGTTGTTTGAATGCAATAACAGTAAATAATGAAATTATGCTTAAAACGAAATAATTATTGAATGCTGAGTGGTTTTCGTAAGCTTTATGATTTCCTTCATTCAAAAATAAAAGCTCTCTGTTGTAACTGAAAAACTGTGCGTTTCCTTCTTTGCGTATACGCTCTTCATTTACAGTTCGAACTCTAACTTCATTAATTGGGTTTTGTTCACGTCTTCCATCGATAGCGCGCATTTCGGTCATACCTTCTCTTTGATCATCAGTTCTTCTGTCATTGCTTCGAACTATTCGCGATTGATTTTCCTCGTTAATTAGTCTGTTATCAGATCTTCGATGTCGAGTGTCATCCATTCTAGTTATTCGATGTTCTGAGCGTACATTTTCGATTCGGTTCATTGAATTATCGGAAGTTCTCATTTCAGTTGTTTGTCTGTTCTCGTTTCTCTGATTGTCCAATCGATTTAAATTCCTTTCTTGCAAATCGTTTGCTTCTCTAACTCTTCGCGTTTGTTGATTCGAATCATCATTTATACGTCTTTCAACATTCAATTGCCTCTCATTGGTATCAAATCTACGTTCGTCTCTACGATTTAAAGAATCTGTTCTGTCCATCATTCTGATGGTCTGTTGACGGCTATCAATTCTCTGCGAAACATCAGATCGTTGCGCACCAATCCTTCTCTCAAAATCATTACTCCGTCTTTCATACTCATTATTGCTTCGTCGCTCAAGATTTCGACTACGAATATCACGAATATTGTCGAAATCCTTTAAACAATTAAATACTGTAATAAATTTGCAATTAATTTTGCAAGATATAGAATACCTGAGACCGCGATTCGGAAGATCTTTGTATGTCTATTCTCCGATCGACGTCATTCACTTTCCGATGATCGTCCAATTGCAATGTCTCCCTAATTCTTCGATCCTGAACGTTGATGTTTGCATTCGCAAAACTCCAGATTAAGAGCAATACAATCAGTGAGATAACGAATTTGCTTAAACACATCTGCAATAAGGTATTTTCAAATTCATTAACACTCAAACAAAGTTTAAAATTAATAATAAGTAAAAATAGAGAGTTTAAAGTTAATTTTATTTATCATAGTTGTATCATTAAAAAATAGCGTTTATTCGATTCGATAAAAATCAACCAATGTTTTTAACAATAGCGTAAATATTACTTACTTTAAATCCTATATTTTCAACAGTACGGTAAAAAATTGAATTAAACTATATTAGTATTGAATTAAAAACAATTTTTATTTCATAAAAATTCTAACTTTAAGTTTAAACTTTTCTTCCACTTTTGCGTTTGAAAAGTGGTAGCAAAACAACATCTTTTATACAAAAATTTTCTGTACACCGAATATATTTTATGAATGAAATCTAAATTTACGTCAAAACTTTAAGTGATAGATAGTCGATAAGACACGAAAAATCTATCAAAACTAGTTTTTAATAGCTCGAAGCGCGTAATTGATTTTTTGACTTTGCGTCCAAACCCATCGACCAGAAAGAGGATTATACTGCATTCCATGGATAAGAGCCACACTACAACCATCTGGAAAAAACAAGCAAACAATAAAGATAAACGAAATTAATAGGATTAAACAGTTTGCAAGTTTGCGATAAAACTGTTATGCGTCAGACTTAAACGTATAAAAATCGGTTTCGACACGTTTACTAATTTGTCAATAATATTATTTAATATTAAAGTTAAACCATAAAACACGAACTTAACTAACGAATAGGTTATATTTAAACGCCTACGCGACCGATCAATCCATAATAAAATGATGACAAATCGGCGGTTAACTTACTTTCCTCTAAAAGCATAGTCAATGCTTTGGGCGACACAAACAATTCGTACCGATGAGTGCCTTTCGGTAATAAATTGAGAACATATTCGCCCACAAGTATTGCACCCAAATATGCGTATACCGTTTGATTTATAGTCGTTATGAATATATGTCCACCTTTTTTAAGACACTTCAGACTACATTTGATAAATAACTCCACATTATCGATGTGTTCGATCACTTCGCTGGCAATGACGCCATCAAAATATTCAACGTATTGTTCAGTATTAGATAATTGTTCAATAGTGGCGCACTTATAATCGATTTGATTTGCCAATTCTTGTTCATTCATATGATTGACGGCCGAACTTATATTAGTGTCAATGGGATCGATTGCGGTCATATGTGCTCCGAGTTTGGCCAATGGTTCCGACAAAAATCCATGTCCGCATCCGATGTCTAGTAATTTAATTTGTTTCAACGGTTGGCTTGAATTTACATTCCCTATCGAGTGAAACGCTTTCGTAATGAACGGCACTCGCAATACATTCATTCCAATCAGTGCCTCAAACTGTTTATCTGTCCACCAATTTTTCGAATATAATCGAAATTTATTGATTTCTTGTTCATTTACTGTACTTTTATTGTCTGAAGATTGATGTCGTAATTGTTTGAATGCACACAAACTGCTTATTATTTGACTTCGACTGTTATTGCAGTTAATAATACGGTTAATCATAAACCTTCTTCTAATCATTATTATAATTATTTAAAATTATTACAAAATATCGTAAAACATAAAAAATGATTAACATTTACTGGTAATAGTAAACAAATACAAAAATTTGTTGCTAAAACGCAAAACACGTGCATTTATTTTTTAAAGATCTCAATAGTATGCTTTTCAAAACCTAATCGTTTAATAAAAGTAATACACGAACCGAACTCATAAGTTTAATTAAAGCCCGGAAAATATGTGAAATAAAAATTTTTAATATTACTAAAACTCACTAAATTTTATCGAAAATTTTTTGAGAAAGGTCTGAAAATAGTGGAATTTCAAAAACTTATCGATTTTGAATAACAATTTCCCAAAAAAACATATAAATAATTAAAAACTATTTTATATATTTTTAAGTCCAAAATATTTATTTATATTGTTTTATAATGTCTGTAATAATTGCTAAACAAATACCAAACATGGTAATGCAACCAAAAAATTTCTCAGAGCATTCGCAACAACCGATAAAAAATTATTATATTTTATTTTCCGTGCTTTACTCTTAACGAGAGTAAGCTAATGAAATGCACGTGTAATGAAAAACTTACAAACATATTTTCAAACAAAACCATTCTTCAGCCAATTAATGTTTTTAATTATTCTATTAAACAAATATTTGAGAAACAGATAAAACAAAAACGGTTAAAAAATCAATGGTCGACATTTTTTATTAATCAAAACAAAGAATTGAAACAAAGTTAGTTATAGATAGATTGAATGATTCATTTTTTAAGCGTACATATAAACTTTTGTAGACTAGTAAATCGACAGTTTTAAGAACTCGATAGGTTTTTGTATCCAACTCCGAACCCTATGGGGTTCAACCAGACCTACTCGATTATCTATCCTATTTTTGATGTTATGCAAGATTTAATAAAAATTTTATTAATTCGAACCAATAATAATTATTAATTAGAAATAAAGATATAATTTGAAAATGTCCAAAATTTTCAAATATTTATGTTATTGTGGTAATATTTGTGGTGTTTGGTTCTGAAAATGTTGTATCCGACACGACAGTGATGGTCGCATATTCGACCCTAACTCTATCTCACACATATTATCTATTAAACAATAATTTATCATTAATTCTGCAATTAATTATTAGCATTTGGATATATTTGTTTAAGATTAATCAAAAGCAAAAATTGTAATATCAATAATATTCTTATCAAAAATGTTTAATAAATGAACGTTACAATGTTGACCACCGATTATAACCTGTAACGAAAAGCTCTCGTTATAAACATGTTTTTCATTGCGTGACGTATGTTATG
>JAQIXJ010002524.1:0-15544 GCA_034700185.1 Phthiracarus laevigatus | reverse complement strand
TATTCAAAAAGAGGGCTAACACATCACATTCGGAACCATAACCGATTGAAATCATTAATTTGTGACTATAATGGGTGCCAGAAAAAATTTCGCTTTAAAATTGAACTTACACAACACAAAAATCGACATATTGGTCATAGAATAATTAAATGTGATTATGATAATTGTTGCATGAGGTTTGTGTCCACAGAAGATTTAAGTCCACGTACTATATAAACATATAATAAAAAAGCCATTCAAATATGATTACGCAAGTTGTAACCGAAGCTTTGTCAAAAATAGCGAACTAAAACGCCACAAACATGTTAGTCACTTAAATGAATAGTGTGGCAAATGTTTGTGGCAGCATCTGGTCTGGAATACCACCAAAATAAACCATTTATCGCTTAATTAAAATTTTTCTAATTAATACTATAATTGATAACATTTTAATATATATTTTCAATGACAAAAACTGGATAGTTGAAATAATATTATTGAATACTTGAGATTATTTTTACCGTACTGAATATTAATATTCATTTAATAAACCTTAAATATTTCAGTATATTTACTTTAATATAATTTAATCATGTAATATCCTATAATATAAAGGACATAATTTATCTGTTTATCCCATTATAGACACCTCCCACGGAGGCCCCACACCCTCGAACCCTATATCGATGGATTCAGCTGATAGAATGGAGTGCAAGTCATTGGTTTTCGAGGTGGTGGAACCCCTCCTAAAAAGATTTGTGTGGAAAAACTGTTTCAATAGCATTATAAGGGCTCTTTCTGAACAACATCCCCATCAACTGCTATTACTGAGGAATGCAACTAAGGGTGTTTTGAGGTAGCGGGCACCCACTTAATAAAGAGGGGTTAAAAAGTTTTAAATTTTTTGACGACTCCGAAATCATTCAATTCATCTCAAAAAACGGAGTTAAATGAGGAAGTAGGCATCCGCTGATATACATTCTAAATTTATATAAATATTTATAATCCGTGCGAAGAACGGGCTGAAACTTATGCAATACATTTTATCTTAAATGATATTTAACGACCAGCATTGGAATTTTTAGGAAATAGAGATCTTAAGCTTACAATTGCTGACCTAAAGTTTCTATGAGAAGTTGGGCTGAGGAGAGTGAAGAGCCAATAATATGTTAGTTTGAAATGTACACGATTACGAAATCTTTACCATTTGTTTAAACCAAATTTGTAAATACCGTATAAAAAATACATAGAACTTTCCATCACCGGTTATATGACTGCCATTTTAAAAATATTTACCGGTTATAAAGCTCTTAATACCGATAATTACCTTAATAATTTAAATCAAACTTACAAATTGCTTCTAAAATAATGATTATTTTATATACATCATTTTGCAACTACAATTAAATTATTTGTATTACGATTAAACTTTAAAAAATGTTTTCAAAAGCTAAATAACAGAAGATTTCAAGAAGTATCAAACATTTCACCATAATATGATAACTTTTATTGATAAAAATACTAGAAATAAGATAATTTTTTACTGTAAAAATTAGCTTAAAACTCAATTTTAATTATATAAGAAAAATTTAAAATAAAATTTGCGAAGAATTTTTTATATAACGGGTTATTACAGCCGATTTTATTTACGATTTTTACCGGTATTGTTAATAATATTGGTCGCTTCTGCCGATATATATTTTTTATCATGACCGGTAATGAACAGCTCTACATATAGTTTTGAAGCCTCTGCATTAAACATGCAAAACTTTAAATCGAATAATTTATTAGAAATAGCATATTTCAATTGTTGAATATTGGAAATATAATATTACATTTCTAATCAATGACTATATTTTTACTTTCTCTGATTTTATATTTGCATAAAGTATTTTTTATATTAGTTTGTTTGGGAATATCGAGTTTACTACTGGTTCTATTCTCGTTATACATATTCAGGCTATTGGGTTTGATCCTTAAATTAACGGTTTTTCATCGGTTCCAAAAGTAAATGAAAACAGCTTTAATGTTACCCTGTCAGGTGGCACACAGTACGACATGAATCATATCGTACAGTAGTATTTGAGCTAATACTCTATTTGCAATATGAGATGAGTAATGCGATGATAGGATATGATTATTGCAATGATAAATAGCTATCGAGTATTTTTTGTATTAGCATTGTTAAATATCGTAATTTTTATGCGTTTGATTGAGTTTTAAATAGTTTTTATTTAATGATTAACCCGTTTGTTTAATTTAAGTTTAAGATATTATCGAAAATAATGGCTTTTAATCAAACAAGTGAATTAAATAATTATGAACAATTAATCAGCGATAAAGTGCGTCTAATATCGCAATCAATTAAACTACAGAAAATAATCCGTAAAAATAACGAATTGTTTGAAAGAAAATGCGAATAAATTATTAATAATAACTCGTGCGATATATCAAACGTTTTAAATCATCACGAAAATGATTTAAAACTTAACAATAAGTTTTATAATAGTTTTAAAATAAATGAAGTGATTGCAAAAGAATCGAAATACAAATGTAAAACTTGTTTAAATACGCACGTACTTATACACTCAAATAAATACCGATTTAAATGCGAATTTAATGGATGTAAATATATAACAAATCAAATGTCTCATTTAAACAGGCATCGGCAACACATTCACAATAATGAAAGGACATTTGTTTGTAGTTGGCCTCATTGTAGTCAAAGATTTAAAGGACTCGATTCATTGAAATCACACCACAACGTCCACAATAATATTCGAAAATATAAATGCGATCACTGCTGTAAATCATTTAAAACAAATTCGGATTTAAAAAAACATAAACTGAAGAATAAGGATCAAAAATGGTATCAATGCGTTTGGCCTCAATGTGGACGAAGGTTTACTTCACGGAAAAGTTTAAAGCGTCACCAAAATATTCATTTAGGCATCAAAACATTTCGATGCAATCGGTGTTACAAACTCTTACGAACAATATTTCGTTTAAATTCGCATAAATTAATTCATACTGAACACAAGCCTTGTAAATGCGAATTTAAAGGTTGTTGCAAACGTTTTGCCAATAAATTATCCATGAAAGTACATTCGCGCACACATAGCGGACATAAACCATTTGTTTGCGATTATAATGGCTGTGTTATGAGTTTTGTGACATCTAGTGAATTGAAACAGCATGAACGTTTAAAACATTAATCAACAAAACTGTTTAAAACAGAGGTTACTATTAATGTGGTTTCGACCCAAAAATAGGGATCAGATCCGTTTTTCAGATTTGGATATTCCTTTTTTCTGAGTGTGATATTCCGTTTTTTAATGAATGAATATGGCACAAAATCGAGTAAAATGATATTGGGCTATCAATCGTTAGACTAGTAAAACTCATTGAATAAATAGCTTATGCCCACTATAATATTTCTCACTCTCACATATTATTGATAAAGTCTACGAACTATTGTAATAGTTTAATATTAATGCCACAATAACGAAAATATTAACAAGTAGACAATTTTAAAAAAGTTAGATATAAAAATACTGTTTAAGAATGTGAATTAAACCCAACTGCATGGTCAGAATAAAATTATATAAAGTGTGATACAACACATTAAATAATTTGGTATATTTAGTTTAAGATTTAATTATACTAAATTAATCGATGTAACATTGTTAATCAAACTCGGGCACTTTTATACTGGTTTATAAATCTTTCTTTTTGGTTGTAGTTTTATTTGACTTTAATTGCGAGACAATTTTACTTCCAAATATAATTAAAATCATTATTATAATAATAAATTTCAAATAATACATATTACATGATTCGTTTACTTTATTAAATTTAACGATATTTTGATTCAAATACAAATATTATTCAAAAATTAAAAAGTATGCATTTAGCAAATATCAATTAAAATATCGGATAGAACTTCTATACAACCACAACGCTCATATTAAACGTCATTTCGCAGAAAACATTATTATCATCGGATGAAATGGCGCTTAACCAGTGTCCGTTATCCGTATTACCATAATAGGAATAAATACGTACAAATGAATCACTACTAATAGGATTAAACGCCCAATTCGTATACTTGAATTCATTTCCACTGTTCAACCATTTATATTTTCCTGAGGCATTGTATCCACTCAACCAATAATAACGATAAGCACTAGTATCCAATCGATTAATATCATTCAAATAGTTGATGACAATGGTCTGTTTTTCTTCGGACTCGATGTCAACGAGTGTTGCGTTGTTTCTATGGCATATGTTTATGGCGTCCAATCGTGAAACAGATGGAAATGTTTTATTCGGATATATAAATGCTTTTCGTTCACTATTCTCAATAAATAGTTTTAATGTCCGCAAACAAAGTTTTAGCTGAAAATAAATGAGATATTTATATAATTCGAAAACATTAATAATTACATCATTTTACCACAAATAATTAATATAACTATTAGTTCAGATTTGTTTCTTATAGAAATCATGGTTTAATAATAATACAAACTTATCGAAATAAATTATAAGCGATTGTAACTGTTTTTTATATTGAATTGTAAACAGGATTTTATTATCTTGTATACAATTCCATTCAATTCAATAGATTAGAATTAAAAAAGTAGTGTCTGACAACATTCTTGAGCTTATGGCTGTCTATAATAAAATATTGCGAAAATTCAATTAATATCCGAATTAGAATTAAAACGGGTCCTGTGGACTATGCATATTTAAATTTATCGGGTTTTTGTATGTATACACGGCCTCATGTATGTCGTCCTTGAAATCTTAACAAGGAAAATTATAGTCTAATACGAATGGTATAACTTAAAATTTTGTGCCTGTAATTTAATATGTTTATTCACTGGAGGATGGGAGCAAAGGGGGAGGGGATCCACGGGAATTAGAAAGTTTACTTGCGGGCCAAAGTGGTAGTTTAATATGAATATTTTTCAGCATCTAATCAGAATTATGAAAATTTTTTAGAAATATGCCAGATAGGGCTTACTATATAAACATGTTTAAAATTTATTCTCAAGTTTATATAGGGGTAAGGACCACAAAATAATCGGATACAGACTGCTTTGGATCTATTTGTTTAAAATTTATAATAAATAAATTATAAACATTTTCTTATTTCTATGCTCAATGTTTTATTCATTGACCCTCGTTTTATGTTGGAAATCGTCTACAACTTGTCATATACATATAATTATAATGGTCATACAATACATTTTCTGTCTGTCGGTTTTAACTTTGTGAAAAATTAGTTGGAATCGAGCCTGTGTTTAATTTATCGGGACAAAGTTAGGCTCGGGCCAAATAATTGGCAATCTAAATCATTTCCCTAAAATTTAATCAGTAGTTCTATTTTTAATTATTTTAGATAATAAATATGAGATTTTAAAAGTATGATTCTAAAATAATAGGATACTAAACGGACTTAAATTTTAAGATCCATAAACTTTCAAATTATAAAATTCCTTATTTTTTAATTTTCTTGAGTAATATTATAGTTAATATAAATAACATTAAATATAAATCAGTTTATGTTTTAAATTTATTATTCTTGTATATCATTATATTTGTTAAAACTGTTTTAGAGTAGCATTTAACTGCACAGATAACTATTCTTGTACTGGATTGTTCCGTTTCTGCATTTTTGTCATTCATAGTGTTAAAACTAGTGTATGCGATATCATAGTACTTGAGCCTAGAATGGCTTGGGTAATGTTTTAGTGCATTAAGCCGAATTTTTTGAGACCATTTTTAGTTGATAGAGGATTTCATAAAATGTATGTGAGAAAAAAATTTCTGCAAAGTGTGAACAGGAGGCTCATGGAGGGCTTTAAAATTTTCACGTGAAAAAGGGGGAGTAAATTTCTTCAAATATTTTAAAATTAATAACAATTGATTGGGAGGGATTAGAATTGTGAGGTAAGTTTTAAATATTAAGTTGTTATTTAGGAAATAAAATTATAAAAAAGTGGGGATGTAGGTAGCCAGGAAGGGGATCAACTGAAAATGGGGAACAAAATTTCAAAAATTAATATCAGGGGTAGAGAGGTGGAATTAAAATATGTAAAGATAATATTTTATTTAATCAGAAAAATTAGGGCTGTTTCCATTTTTAAATTTGAATATGTTCATTTAAAAAATTTAATTTTAATTTTAAAAATTTCGGGAATTTGGTGGTTATAACGAATTTGTCTCAAAATAAGGATTAAATTTGAAGTTTTGGAATAAACCAAAGAACCGGTGGTCTGATAGTTATATAAAATGATATATTCTTTTTTATATAAATATTTAAGTTTCATTAATAGATGTTTTGAAAAATTAAAGTATTGTTTTTATTTTTAAGACACATAGTAACTTACGTTTTCTCTATTTATGAAGAGATTTCGATTATTTTTAAAAAGAAAATAAAAATCACGGCAATTATCTATAAAAAAATAAATATAAAAATTATTAATTTTGGATTAATTATATAAGCATATTTTAACACTTCCGTAGTAACACAAAAAATATTACTGTTAAGGTAATGTTGAGAAATTTTTATCCCAATAGGAAACAATGGTGTTTGTGGAGTAGCCTGAACTGTAAATCAGTTATAAATATTTAGTCGTTTGCAGTTATGCTTAACTCTAATGCTAAAACCTCATTGAAAAGCATTGCCATCCTAGTACGATATAGAAGAAAGTTACCCCATAGGGTTTTCTCTCAAAAAAATTTTTATTAATATAAACATATTTACGAATTTTCACTGATATATTTATGAATTGTAATTCGAGGTATACCTAAAATCATTGAGAATTCCCTAAACCGGTTTACCGCTGAAGTGTTAATCTTAAAAAGTAGATTCTATTCAGTAATTTAATTTCAAAATGAATGGATCACTACAAACAAACCTCATAAAAACGGAAATAGTTTATCATGAATATATTTCCGACGTAAAAACCAATTTTCATTTTAGACATTTTTTCAATCATCGTGAGAACCTGAAAACAAGATTCATTGTGACTCAACATTAAATTAATTGAATAAAATAAATTCGTTAAACCTTAATCTTTATCGATATATCGATATAATTATTGCGAGCAACAAAAAAATTGTTCAATAATTTATATAGATTTCGCACTTCGTATTCGACCGATGAAGCGGAGTTTAGAACCGAAAATATCTCGAAACAGCCCATAAAAAATCCGTAAATAAAAATTAGTTTTAGTAGAAAATTTAGTTCGAGAAATAAGAAATTAAACAAAAATAAAATGCAAATAGTGGTGGTATTCATAGTGAACCACAGCAAAAACGTTGACCAATAATTACGATTGTAATCACATATTTCAATGTGCGATAAATCTAATAGTTTCATCGATTTGATTAAAGTCTGATTAATGATTATTGCGTCGTATTTCGCATTAACTTTAAATCGATTGTTCAACGTTTTTAGTTTAATGCGTAAATAATAACATATTATGATGAAATAAATGATTTGCCAAAAATATATGGAAACCACGCAATAGCACCCGAAAGTAAAATAAATACTCCAAGGAATACCGAATAGGATTAATTGAGTTACGGAACAGTTTTCAATAAAAATACTGAGACAAAACAAAAATACGGTGAATACGAATGATGGAATAACGATGTTTGTGGTCTTGAATAAATATTTGTTGTAATTTATTAGCTTATAAATTTGATGCTCATCTTCCAAACCGGCATATTTCGGTGAAATCAATCCGCACATCATTTCGAAGATTTTCAAGTAAATCGGATACTTTTTTTGCTTATGATAAACGTGATGAACTATTTGCGAAAATAGTGAAACATTGAAGCATAGTATTATCAAAATGCTCAACTGATAGCGAATATTTATGAAGTAAGTGAAATCGCCCAGAATTATAAATATTGCATTGTCTTCGCAATTAAGCATTAACGTTAATAAGCACTTTGTCCATATACTAATAGTTATTAAAAATACGTAAAGAGGAGAAAAAAGTTTGCCTCTTTTAGCGGATCCAAATACGTAGTCAGTCAAACCTGTTGAATAAAAATGAGTTCCCGCAGATTTTTTTATGTTTTCGGGCAGCTCTAGTTTAAGTGATGGGTCAAATTTTTCATAATATTTCATTTTATTAGAAATATAATTACGGCAAATTATTGAAAATTAAAATAATAACAAAATATATTTAGTTAAACTATGGAAATAATAAATTTTTATTGTAGATAATTTACTATTTTATTATGCATTAATGACATCTCAGAACTTTAGGTTAATATAATCTTATTTAGTTTTATGTTTTGATTTTTATCTCTAACTTTACTCAATAAATGTGAAAAACAAGTCATTAATGAAATTTTTTTTCCTTTAAGAAATAAACTAATTTATTATCAATTGTTTTTCAAACAATCCCAGACAAAAACATCAGCCTTAATGATAAATCAATGCGAACATTATTTATCGAGAAAAAAGTAGTTTGAAGATAAACCAATAGTAAAATGATATAATCTCGTGATTAGTTGTGTCATTTATCAAAGTTCACTGAATCGCGTTTCTAACCTATGGGAAAGTATAATGTTTTTCGTTATTATTGATTGATTGCTTATTTTAAAAATAGATTTTTGCGCATTTGTTATAAGAAGTGCGAAAAAAATATAATCAGATAATATAAAAAGATTTTACGGTGAAAATAGTGGAAAACAAGACTTTTTTTATTAGTTTATAGTTTTACAGCTATATTTGTTTTATGCATGGGAAAAAATTGAAGACTATAAGATAAAAGAAATGTTTTCTGGTCAATGACACAGATTCACAATAATAAGTAGTTGTTTTTAGGGTATATTAATAATATTTTGTTTTTTAACGATAAAAAACAATACTAAATTTAAATAGTAACTTATGGTATTTATTTTATTAAAAAGTATCTAATAATTAATTTTAATAAATTTGATCTATAATTGTTTTTTATGTTTACTCTAGTAGTTTTAAGTTTATTCTTGGATATTTTAAAAATTTCATGGGTGACCGATCAGTAAAATATTTATAAAGATTTTTAATTTTTATTTTTAACTAAAAACATGTGCTAATATACATGAAATTACATTAAACAACAACGTTAAGTTCTGACAATAAAACTAAATACGCTTAAAACTTAATAAAAAACTATTAAACTTCGAATAAGTTAGTGAATCATCAAAATTATAAAACGATATGAATTTTTAAAAATGTCAAAAACCGTTGATCGCAACATTTCGCGCATCATTTTCTCGTGACATCCGTTATTAAATGCTAATAGTTATCTGACAGCACCGATATTTGCTATTCCTTTTTTCACGTTCTACCGTCGAAGCTAGCGATTCACCGATTTTTTCATTCGTCGAACCGTTATTCTATTTAAGAACCAAAAACATTATTACATAAATTCAATCACCAAACAAATTACTAACTTTTAAAAATATATCATTAGCGATATCGTAGAACGCCTTCTCGAGATTGGTATTCTCTTTAGCGCTGGTCTCGAGAAACCGGTAACTAAAATCAATGGCCAACGCGTCGCCGGTGTCTCGACTCACTTCACGCTTCGACTCCATATCGCACTTATTGCCCAATAGTGCTATCGGCGTACCAGCTTTGATGTTCTATTTGCCAAAACATCGACGGGTTAAAAGCTTATGGAAAAAAATAATGATCATTCATTTTTACCTGTTGAAGGTGTTTTACCCAACGATTTTTAATATGCTCGTAACTCTTTCGGTTAGTGATATCGTACACGAGCAGTACACCCATCGCTCCCCTATAATAAGACGTTGTAATCGAGTCGTATTTTTCCTGACCCGATGTGTCCCTAAAGATAAAATATTTTTATCATTGAAAAATTCACGCTTTTATCTTAATCTCAAAAAAATTCAACTTACCATATTTGTAGCTTAATTACTTTATTCTGTATAGTTATGGTACGAATGCGAAAATCGATGCCTGTCAACACAAAATTAATTAACTTAATCGCGTATATTAAACAATAGATTACTGGGTTAAACGCTATAATTAAACGCAAACTCGTATATTACCAATAGTGGGAACGGCAACCATCGGAAAGTGTTCGCCATGGAAGCGTTGAAGTATGCTTGTTTTGCCCACGCATGAGTCACCAACGATTATTAATTTGAATAGTTCGTCGTATGACTTGCCATTGTTATGCGTTTTGTTTGCGCCGTTAGACATCGCCTTTTTTGCTGGCGTTTTGTTTTATAACTCACTTTTAAACTTTTTATATTAATATATCACTTTAGCGTAAAAGAGTTGAAATACAAATAATAATTCGACTAAAATATAAACATATGATGTTAACGATGTGGATGTGTGCGTCTTTTTTGTGTGTTTGCGATCCGTCAACACAAAAGAGAGAAACTGGCAGAAAGACAAGGTTGAAATCGACGAATACGGTGGTGTAGTTGCAAATCAAGTGACTCAATCTGTTATTACGCTTTTTTGCATTTTCGCGGTTTAACTCATTCAACAACAAATAACCACTGTATCACACACACGGTGTGCACAAAGAAAAACAGGTTTTCGTTTCAATGTTCTAAAACGCCTATTATTTCGCCAATTCTAAAAATACTTATTGCATATATTAATTTGTGACGACGATCGTAGTGGGAATAATATTAACAAAAAAACATTGCACCTATTTTACCACCTAATAATATATTAGCTTTTTTGTTATTAAAGTGATAATAAAAACAAACTTTAATCGTTATCTCACGCTATACACGAAACTCCACGTGAAATGAGAGCTTTCATCCGCATATATACTATTTATCAAACCTGCAACTAATGAATTCTCGTATAAAAAACTTATTTCTTCATTTCTAGTATCGGTTCTAATCTGTATTTTTTAATAAGTATTGTAAAACTTTTATCTCACAGCAAAACGTCAGTACAATACCGTATCCTTACCTATGCGTAAAGCCATTAAATGTCAGAAAGTAATTAATTTCTTTTGGCGTTTTATAACTTAGTGATTGAGTTCGCATAACTGTTTGTTTTTTTAAATAGTTCCAGACAAAACTAGATCAATGCAAACGGATATTGCTTATCAAATTATTCGAAATTTACTACATAGATTGGGTTAAAAAAATATGTTTTTATAAATGGTACCGTAAACTTTTATGGGCGACACGAGTTAGCGATTATTAAACTATTTTTATATACTTCACCTGCATGTGCCACCTTCAATGATTATTGTGATGAATTAAATTATTTCTGTATGAACTTATAATCTAATAAAACAAAAACAACATTTAATAATCGAGATTATACTGTCGGAAAATTTTATTTTGAATTTTTGATAATTTTAATACTCGACAGTTTAACGTATCTTATAAGTTGCGCAACGTTTCGTCTAGACACTTCTAGTCATCATTTTGTGCAGTTTAGTTGTGATTTAAAAAGTTCCTTAATTTTTTATTTTTTTAATTATTAATAATTTTTTAAATCTTCATAAATCGCCTGATGATGACTAGAAGAGTCTAGACGAAACGTTGCGCAACTTATACGTTAAACTGTCGAGTATTAAAATTATCAAAAATTCAAATTAATAGTCTAAAAATTAAAGAAAGCAAATTTCCTTTATTCAAACTTACAATAAATTCATGTTCATATAATATTTAAAAGTTGATTGTTTTCATGCATATTATTCGGATCCAGCAAATGACACGCATAATAGTTGTTTACATATGTTAACTGGGGTTCAAGCGATTGTGTATAATTATTTAAGAGCAACTATCAACAAATATAAGCAAAAGTTTAATCTCAACTTATACATGCAATGCTAATTTGAAAGTTTGTTTTGATATCGATGCGGAAACTTATCAAACATTGCAAATAAATATATATCCGCATTTAATATCGAAACGTTTGCATTCGAAAGTGGTATCTAAACTAATGATTAGCACTCAAACCCATTTCAAAATATTAATGATATAATTAGGCTATTTTTAAACATTACATTTTCTTTAGAAAATATTTATTATTCATGGCATTAAGAAAATGAAAATTTTTATTAAAATCAAAAGCGCATACAAAATCATTGAAAAATTTAAATGGATATTTAATTCATAAAATTGTGTGTTAACGCAAATAATTAAGAAATAAATAATTTACTGTGAGCACACTTAAGTCTATGCACTGTACAAAAACCACAACATCTCAGTTTATGTTTATTCATCAATCCAATGTTTATTCATCAATTCATCAATCGAGTTGTGCTAAAACGTTAGAATTAAAACCGATTTTTATGCTTAACGATTACACATTTCACTATAACTACGGTAACTGTACTAAACATGGTATGTGACGAAAAATTGGTAAATAATAAGCAGAAACTTGTAATGTATTAGTATTTCTATTATATCTGCATTTTTATTGTCATCTGTTATGGAAATGTTATATCACTCGATAAACGCTAACAATCGAGTATTTTGCTGTTACGAAAATGAATATTTCTAATGTGTTAAAATAATTACAATGTCAATCATTTTCGTAACGTTTATGCGTTTATATTATTTAGTTATTTGAAACTTTTTTTGTGTGAAAATTTTTTTTAATAAATTTAAATCGAAAATTTAAAACAAATGCATTTACTTCAACGAATAAGGATTATAAGTGAAAAACTTGATAAAAGTGAAAATAAGGTATGTTATGCATTGATTTACTCTTAACGTTATATTATTATACAGTAGTGCTATATTATTGAAGTGCTGTTACTGTATGAATAATAATTTATCGTCGAATAAATTACTTGGTCGATACAAACTTTTATCTTATTATCGAACTTCAAAGCTGTGTTTTGGTTATAACATAAATAATTAACACTTGATATTTAATATTATTTATAGAATCGTATCGTACTTATATTTTTATAGTGCTAACATATAGCAGTGTGTCCCATTGGGAGAGTCTGGACGGGGTATACCCCTCCCCCATGAAAATCTCTAAAGTTGACCCACACCCAAAATTTGTAAAATTTTGATACCTATTTTTCAATAATTATGGACTTAATCACTTTATTTTAAATGTTTTTCTTTAAATTAACAAAATTTTAATCTGGTTATTGTTATTGGTCCAAGTTTCAAAAATTGAAGTTTAAATGAACTTAAACATTTGACGAACATTGGCAATTAAAAGTTTTGTTTGATAAAAAGTTGGCAAATAAAATGTTAGGCAACCTAAATAATTAGTATTTTAACGTAAAAATAAGTGCTATAAACTTCTAATTCCCACAAATAATGCACATATCGATAGATTTAATATATTCATAAATCTTCACTTTAAAATTATTTTCTAATAAAATTGAGTGATTCTATATTTTTCAGTGATGAAAGTGATTCAGAATTAAGTATTTTAAATGAAAAATCATTAATAAATACCATAAAATTTGGTTAAGTTAAATTATTGAGTTTTTAACTCGAGTTAAATTTTTCTTAACCCGAAATGGTTAAAGTTAAAATAGTTGTTAACAGGTCAAAGTTAAGGTTAAAAATTTTTGATGTGTTAAGGTTAAGAGTTAAACAAAATTCGTAACTTTTGACATGTGCATCAATAATGCGCATGCATTGCGCTTCCACTGAGCACTATATAAGGTAACTGCAGTCTATGAAAAGTCAATTAGTCCAAGTTTTTAGTCCCGGAAATCTATATTCCTACATATTATGGCTTCATTTTTTATTTATTAATCCATAATTATAATCGAAATTATAATAAAAAGTTGATTTCAAGTTTGGACAAATCCAATATTTAATTTAACTAAAGTTTTTAACAATTTTTTTCTATGAAAAGTTACTGAAATACCAAACAAACTATTTATTAAGATAAGGTTAACACCTTCATAATAAATGTAAAAAAATTGTCAATATAAAAATAACGTTAAATAATATATATATATATATATAAATACTACATATGTATATCTATGTTCTATATCTATATCTATACTATATTCTAGGAAAGTGTGCAGTAATTGTAAATGTCCTCGAGAATCGCACGATGTTTATCACCAAGAATTTGTCGATGTTCGCGATCGCATTGGCTTCAAGTCTACAGAGTGCGGATGCAAAGAGAGAACTCTTCAAGAGGGCTACTCTTGGGTTCCACCAGGACTTCCTAGTGATAAGGTATCCGATTACACTATACCATACTAATTATATGCGCAAGTTTTGTTGACAGACTTATTGGCATACAGTATAAGATAAAAGATATAAGCTTACGATAAACATTAACTTCGAGACTATCATTTAACTCGAAAAACTTTAAATCCAAGTCTCCATTATAGCTTTTAATACCATAATAAATTGGGGTTAAGTTACCAAATATCATTAATATATAGATTTTTTGAATTTTTTGTTTTTTATGAGCCAAAATTTATAACAACCATTTAATAAAGGAAACGATTTCCTAATGCTATCATTCATTTTTGTTGCGTATCCTATTTAGTTTCAAATAATTCTTAATAAAATAGTAATTTGAATTTCATAGACAATTTTGTTAGTTTTTTATTGGTTGACCAGACACTATAAATTTGAAAACTTTTTTGTGCAGCTATATATAGATTAGTAACAAATGTCTCAGTCTTATGATTATTTTTGATATATTGATTTGAAAAATGAGTTAAACAAGTCATCAATAATGTAACACATGATCTGTAATTAGTCATGACTATAATTGATGAAAAATCGTGTGTCTTCATCGTATTCATCGTATTATGTGGTTAACTTAATAAAATATAGTTATAACCCTATATCATTTATAATGCAATTTAATTCTTGAATTATTTTTTAAATGTATTGAATGAATTTTTATCTTTACAAACCAGCGTCCACTAAATAAAATCACTGCCATATTAGCTCTAATATGAAATAAAACATTTTGGGATAAAATATTTTTATAAACTTCAGACGGCTGTCCTCTTTATAATAATGTTTAATAAGCTTAAAGAAATAAATAACATAGTTTTTTAAATGTATTTTATTGGAAATATTAGATAGAGAAGTACTTTTCACAATTGCCTATTCACAAAGTGCCGCGATTGGGTACTCAGGGAGAAAAGTATCGCGATATGCAGTTGATTGTGCAACTTCCTAAGCAAGATTTAGCACTCGCTTATTGTAAATTTCTTGAACGCGAAAATTGGAAACATTTCGAGGATTTTGTAAATCATAGGAACGAATTCGCTCTCGATATTGGATACGTGAGATCAAATTTGGACAAAAAGATAGTTAAGTGTGCATTATATCAATTGACATTTTTTATAATCAACTTTGAAGATTTTATTTAATGAATTTCTTAAAACTCGCATTAAGAAAAAAAATTTAAAGTAAATGAAACAAGAATTATTTCTTGCTTAAAATAAGTGTGTTTAATGAATAAAATAATCGAATTTAGTGACAAACAAGAACGACACATTCATAGAGACCTCACTTTCTTTTCACTTTAAAAAAAGCTAAAAAGTTTATTTAATAATAAATTTAATTAATATTTAGTCTACAGTTT
>JAQIXJ010002523.1:0-15547 GCA_034700185.1 Phthiracarus laevigatus | reverse complement strand
TTTTCTAACGATTTTGGAACTTTTTTCTAACGATTAACAAACGATTTGGCACTAGTTTTTCTAACGATTTTCAAAGCACTAGTTATCAATTATAATCGTTTGATTTAAGAAAAAAAAAATTAACATTGAAGATTTACTTAATAGTATAATTTTTACATTTAGTTTATTGCCTAATGTTTCAAATATTAATAAAATGGTTGATATAGTGCCATACTGTTTGTCGATGTTTGTTAAAATTTAGTAGTTTTAAAGTGGTAAAGCGTTTCAACATCAATATTGATTAATAATTAATTTTTTATATTATTTATATCGAGAATGTTATATAGTAGGTGTGATTTAAATATTGTAAATCTCAATTTGTCAAAAAATTAGCAACGCTTTTTTATTCTATCGCTGCTTATTTTCCTTAAATGTAGATTTTTATATGTATACTTTCCTAATTGTAAACATACAATTTATATTTTATCTAATAAATAAAAACCAGAATTTATGAAATTATTAATTCGATTCTCGTTTAATTCTTTTCATTAATATTATAATTATATTTATTTTTGAAGTTTAAAACCAAATTTCGAATCTAATTATTGGCTTAATTCGTACGATAAATAATTTATTTATAAAAATACCTGAAATACTAGACAATAATAATATTTTAGCCGCAATACGTGTTCTCATTTTAATATTATTGCTTCGTTCTGGCTGTGGTTGAGCGATATGACCATTTGGCCAAAATGAGTTCCTGTTAATATCCAATCAATTCATTAACAATAATAAGTTGAACAAAGCTTTCAGTATCAACATTTCGACTTAATTATAATTAATGTAATTAAGCGAGTTTTAATGTACTGTAAAGGTTATCACTCGAAAATGAAAATTTCATAAAAAGTTCGGAATCATAAAAGATAGGTTAAATATCACTTTTCACGGATAATAAGCTTACTGTATGATTTCAAATGTAAATTCAAGTCTTACTCTTAATTTTACTCTTTAAGAAAATGTTTTTTAATTTTAAATTAAAACAGCATTTGACTAAAAATCTCATCAAATTTGAACAAAACAAGAACGACACATTCAACGAGAGCTCACTTTCTTATTCAGTTTGATCTTAGATAACATTTATTTAAAAATTAACTAATATAAAATACGTGCTAAGTTCAGTGGTCGAGTTAGTGCGGACACCTTCACAGATGTACAGACAAAATCCATAAGCTCGCCTTTTTAAAAAAGTGAGCTAAAAAGTTTATATTTTCCCAAATTTCTTGATAAAATATTCGGAAATCTGTCAAAAACATCGATGGGCAACAAATCATTTCCTTAGAATGGTAACACTAATTCAAAACTGAGTAAAGTTTTTTATTTGACTTTGCTAAATTCAGATATATGGATTTGACTATTCAGACTATTCTAGCTGTCTGTTTATCTATCTGTCCGTCCATCCTCCTGTCCATCCCACTCTTTATATTAATTAAGGGATTTTGATTTTTAAATTAATAAAGGAATTTCACCAGTTAATTAAGGAATTTTGACCAATTTCATATGTTAACAAAGGGATTTTAGGTCAACATCGATTTAAGCGTGGTTAAAAATGGCATTAATGTCTAAATGAGCTAAAATTGGGTTTAAAACCGTATTAAAATTGAAAAACCCTGGTAAAAATTCGCAATACTTAAATTAGGCAAAAATGGTCAAAACTCAGGATTAAATTTAAGTAGAATATGTCGCTATTTGCTGCAAAAAGTGATTTTCTGGTTCAAAATAGATAAAAATCGGGTCAAAATGTCAATATTTGGCAAAAATAGCTAAAATCGAGGTCATAATTTTAGTGGCATATGCCGCTAATTTTCTGTTGTTAAGGGATAATAATAATTGGGTTAAAACGGGCTCATTCAGCTTACAATTTGATTGAAAATTAAAGTGGCATATGCCGCTAATGAGCGATATTAAAGTTATATGATCTTGATTTCCATGGCATCTGCCATTAACGGGGATAGTATATTGGAGAACACGGAGTAATATGGTATCTGCCATTTTATATATTGTATAACTTTAACACAGTTTTCTATAAAATTATTATAAATTATTTGTTGGAAACGCGCGAACGAAGAAAGCGACTATAAACTAACTAAAATTACATAACAAAGTCAGATATTATTGACCTTATCGATATTGTTTACTTATGAATACAGTTATTGTATATCCAATTGTTAATAGAAAATTAAAAAATTATCAACGGATGCCTTAAAAATTAACTTTTATAAAATATTAATTGCATCTAATAATTACAAATGTAGTCAATTTTTCGTTTGTTTAAAGGAATCGCTTTCGGCGCAAAAAAGAATAGAAACTAATTTCACAGTAACGATATATCACTAAAGAAATAATAAACGGTATAATTACTTACTTGAAAGATTTAATATATTCGGCGATAGCGGAAGCACTTGTAAGATCTTCAACGTAATCGATTATTTTCCTGTTAATAGTATCACCATATGTTGCTTGAATTATTTGTCGCAAAAATGTCACAATTCTTCTTCTCAACCATAAGTCTTTATGTTTGAAATCAAACACTTCATCCATTAGTAAGAGCATAATCCTTAACGGAATATTATCTTCGCTTTCGATATCCAAACTGGCGGCAACTTTTGAACTTTCAGTGGGAGACATCACTGATGATAGCTTTTTATTATAGTTCAACGAATCGTTAGACACAACTTTTAAATTATTTTTTTGAGGCAAAAACGATGTCTGCGCGGATTGCGAAGCAATCGTACCGAAAAGGTTTAATCGTTGCAACCCATCGAATATATTTTCGGAACCACTTTTCACAACATTTCCAACGTTCATAACCGACGATTTGAGGGGATTTAAGATCGAATTTTGCATAGATTTCGCAAATTGAAACTTTTCCTTTTCATAATTACCCGGTTGTAGAAACTTCAACATGAGTTCCCTCAAATTTTTTCGCGTAACACATTTTTTAAGTAATTGATTTAAGTATGCGTTCAACAAATGTTTTCGTTGCTCAAGAAAATCTTTGCTCATATTATTAAACGCTCGCTTTCCCGGCAACGATATAGCTTTTAAATCGGAAAATTTGTCGACAATAGTGTTATGAAAATGAAAAAAATCCGAATACCTTCGTAATACTATCCATTTCTCTTCGTGATAACTATTGACTTTTCGGACAACACTTAGAACGTAAGCGGCGTATGCATTACCGAATTCTCGCACAATACCTGTTTTGATTATTTCAACCACTATATCGCTAAGATTTGGTTCTTCGTTTAAATTTAACGCCACATTATTTGCCATTATATTTCCAGAATTGCTCGAAGATGAGCCAATCGAACCATTGCTGGCTATCGATACAGTGTCTGGTGTGATAGTCATGTCATTAAGGTCTTCTAACGAATTAAGACTATCGGTGTCATCAAACGTCATCGAACTATTGTCGTCGGATTTTGAAACAGGACTAAATGCGTCACAATTTTCTTCTTGGTTACCGTTTAATTCCTTTAGTAAATCCAGTTCTGCCAATAGTTTTATGTAATGATTCGTCTTTTTAAAGGTCGCAAAATAACTTTCATTATTCATCATAATATCGAACACTTTCGAATGTGCCTCATCGAACCAACTTTCCGATAATTTTTCGGTTAGAATTCGGCTATGAATTTTCTTACAAATAACATCATCTAATTTGAGTTTGTGCGACGCTTTCTCCGATAGATATGTGTCATAGATATTAATCGCCGCCTCTTTTAAACTGTCCAAATCAACCGAATTATTGCATTCCGATTTTCCGAGTTTAATAAGTTGCGCCTCAGATATTTGCTGTTCGGCCGAAATTTTAAACCCTTCCACATTTAAATAGAAATAGATGTATCCTTGAGCACCAATACTATTCATAAACTCTGTTATAAGAAAAAAATTAAAAAACAAATTTTAAAATAAACTCATTTGGCACATAAATATTTTAACGAACCGATGAAATAAGAAAGTCCAATATTATTTTTAAGCACAACGTCGAATGGCAAAGAAATCAGCTTAATTTTTTTCCAATCAATTTGCTAAAATTATGCGTTAAGATTAAACGTTTCTTAAAAAAATATACCGTATATCCAAAAAAATTAGTTATAAATATATAATTACAGTTGGAATCCCATTCGAATCCGAATCAAAATTTCCATCATTGAGGCACTTTAAACGAGTCTCAATAAATTCTTTCACATACAATAAACTGCTTAATTGTTGTTTGATCTCAAAGTCATCGGTTCCTCCAGTATCCTTAAGCATATAATATTTAATATAACTTATATAAAGCAATATTCTTAAGAATGCGATATAAACTAAACGAAAAATAAATAGTATAGTATACATACTTTAGACCTGAGAACAGCGATTTCAAAATTAACAATTTCTCTGACGGCATCTAATTCTTCTGATTTATCACAGCAACGCAGAACAGTTAAAAAAGTATCGCTCGACACGACATACGACTTGCAAAGCCAAACCAATGTTTGATTTATAAAATCAGGGTCCGATAATAATTCCAAAATCGGAAACAAACAAGATTTCACAAAAATTCCCTAAAATTACATCAAATACTAATAATGAGATTCGAATACTATGCCAATTTCTAGTTATACTCGAGTTAATAGACGTAATGGTCGACTTTTTACACAATCAACAGGAAGTAAAAGATGTTGAAGAATATCACAAACGTGGGATAAATAGTTATTGCAGCTATCATTATCTTCGCTAACGAGATCTCTGCATATATTTTGCTCCATTTGTACTTCAAAGTCAAAAAATATTGATAATAAATTGGCGTTGGGATCTTATGAACAAAAATTTTAAAAATGAAATATCTGTTAAAATCAGTGCAATGTAAATACCATTAACTTTGAGTTCCTTAAGCTTAGACTGTGCTAATCGAAAAAGTCTGAGATGAGATGCGAAATCATCGACTAGTTTTGTTGTCATATATGATACTATATCCATACATTGAACACTATTCATATAGAGTTTAAAGATTGGTAAGTTTACGGTAGCGAAAAGTGGTTTCAGTATAAATTAAATTAGTGCGGTTAAAAAATTTTTATCAACAAATTAATTCTCAACAAAATTATAATTTACTTTGTAAAAGCTCGCCTAATAATCGCATGGTTTTATAAGACAAATATTCAACGGTTAGCATAATTACCGGTATTATGGTAATAATAAATCGAAAGTTACTGGGATTTTTGTTTTGCATCAAATATATACAATTATTAATATCGTTAAATACCATTAAAAAAAGTAATTTAAACAGAAACGTGTTTATACCGTTGAGCTACTGATTTGACAACCATTTGGGCGATAGAGTAGAGTTGATTAGGAAATAGTTGATTGGGTGAAACAAATGCGTACCACGAATGGATATAATCGCGAAAAGCCAATCTCAACACATCTGACAGCTGTTCATCAATGACCGCATCGCCAGTGAACTCGCCATCCATTAGAAATGTATCGGTTATATCATTATGGGTAAGATTTGGCACCAGTTGTGCACATTTCGATGCGTTGCTGTCAATCATTTGCAAACAACTGCCGGTTTTAAAGATTTCGTAATCTTTCGCGATTTCAACATAATTTAAATAAAGAGCGGCGAAACAACTAAACCATTAAACAAAATATTAATATTATTTTATATATGATATAATTACGAATTAATACCCAATAATAGCGAAAATAAACGAAGTGAATAAAATGAGTATAGATTTGAATGGAAACGTTGAAATCACCAAAACAATCGTTAATATAATCCAAGCATAGTTTGAAATGTTCATTATCAGCTAAATCATAATTTATGACAGGCTTCTAACAGTTAATTAATTGGGGATTAATTGGCAAATATATTTACATAACTAATAATAACAAATAATAATAAACAAATAACCATTTAAATCACAGATGTTTGCATTAAACATAATTAATAAGTGGGAGTGACTCACACTCGCGTCATATGATTCACGCATAATATGTTAGTATAGATGACATTACAATCGTAAACCTATTCATTGCTTGCATTTTGTTGCGCAATATTACCATTAACTTATTGTTTATTTTTACAAATATATAAATATACTATTTATAGCATTTATAGTGTGGTTAATATGTCTACAGAAATAAAATGGCACATAATATATCCGGCATATATTAATAGCAACCGTACAGTCGCTGCTGGCCGTCGATTAAACCGTAACGAATGCGTAACGGATCCCAAATGGACGGAAATACGTGACGTACTCGAAGCGAATGCCTGTTTCAAAGTGGAAGCCCAATCAAATAAGTGTTATCCCAGAGAACTGGACAAAGAGTCGCCCGTATTTCGCGGTCGCGTTCACTACCAGTGTTTGGACGGCGAAAAGTTTGCGAAAAAGCGCGATGTTTTGAGATATGTGGCGGTAATGATTCCTAAATTGAAGACACGAACCAAAACCAGTTCCAATGATAGTTCGGTCGGTAATACCAGCGCAAGTAATGCCGTCACGAAGAAGAAGCGATCGAAGAAATAATTAGTTATTCAATATTTGTTTAAAAGTATTTTTATTAATTTCATTATTTGTTATACGGTACGAAAAAAGATGATTTTTGATATGAAAAATTAAATATAAATATATATAATTTACGTTGTTTTTAATTTTTTACTCGGTATATCAATTTTATCTCGATTTTTGTTTTCAATGTGGGAACTTTGCGAATCTTCGCTTTCGATTCTAATTTCCGCGTCTTTGACGGCAACCAATACTTGTTTCATTATATTTATTACATTGTTTTCATCGATCACTTGTTTATCCATTTTAATGCCAATATAATTTTCGATGCTTTTAAATAACTCGATATCGTATTGAGTAATTAATGTGATCGCTTTGCCCATATGTATTGGTAACAAGTTTGTAGTTTTTTCTTTAGGCTTCAACTTATCGCTAGTAGTTTTCTTAAATTTTCTCTTTTTGTTTTCGGTTTTCTCTATACTACTGTCAATATTAATTTGTGTGTCACTTTCATCGGTTATTCTAAAAGCAGCAATACTTTCATTTTTAAAGTCTAGTCGTCTGCAAGTTCTTCCAACTCTGTGGACATAATCGATCGCAGATTTTGGGCAATTGTAGTTAATTATCAAATCTACTTGCGGTAAATCAAGACCACGGTTCGCAACATCTGTTGTAACTAAGATTTTCGATTTTAAAGAACGAAATTTTTCGATCGCTGCAAATCTTAGGCTCTGTCTCATATCCGAATTAAGAATAACTGGACTCATATTAAACTCTGGTCCATCGAAACCTAAAGCAAGTAAAACTTTGTGAATAAGTTTCGCCTCTTTTTTTGTGGAACAAAATATTATAAGTTGTCTGAATGACAGATCAAGAATGCATTCTATAAGATATACTATTTTAACAGATTGTGGGCAAAGCACGTATCTTTGATCGAGATCTGGATTCGTTGATAGTTCTACTTTCACGTCTTCAATGGTTGGCAACAGATTAATCATAATCGGTTGTTCGTCACGCGATTTCTGTGTAATCAAATCTTTTAGTTGTTCTAATGCTGTGGTTAATGTGGCGCTAAAAAGAAGTGTTTGCCTTTTACGCTTGTTTTCGCTGCTTATATCATCCAAAAATGCAAAAATTTGCTTCAATTGTAGCGCAAAAGAGGAACTAATCAATTGGTCGGCTTCGTCTAACACAAGCATATTGAATCGTATTGTTTTCTTTATGCCACAAACGTCCAAATAGTTACGATTAGTGAACTGATCGAGAAGACGTCCAGGCGTTGCCACCACTATATTCGGTTTCCCGAACCATAAACCTTGTGATTCATTATTGTCTTCTTTAGTAACATCTTCGCCACCGATTATTAATAAACTTTTAACCGAATACGTGGATATCGTCAATGAATTGATCATTTGATTGATTTGATTGGCTAATTCTCTGGTTGGCGCTAATATTAGCGCGAAATATGGAATGGGATCGCGAACCAGCAGTTCAATGATTGGCAACAAATACGCCAATGTTTTACCAGTTCCGGTACGACTGCACGCAAACACGTTCTGCCGCTGTGGCGATAGAATCGCTGGAATCGCGTGCTTCTGTATTAACGACGCGTTTGTTATCCCCAACTGACGCAATGCTGACACTAACCAATTGCTTAAACCCAACCATGTAAATGAATCACTCATTTTAATTTCATTTAAATATTTACTAAATTTAATAACACGTGATCGTAATGTAAACTTTATCAGTAAATAAATATTTTGTTTGGTTTTGTAGTGTTCAAAATGAGTACTTTATAAACAAAGCTATGCGATTAGGAAATTAATCAATTAGTTAATCGTGATTAACAAATTTAATAATTAATGGAAGACTGGATATAAATTTAACCGATTTATAAATTCATTTATGTATAAAAACTAAAAACCTCAACACTAATGTTTTTTCTTAAAAATATCCAGAAATAAGCGAATATGATTGGGAGATTTATTTGCCTTAAATAACACTATAAATAATAAACAGCTGATTAGATAAATCAGATTAGTCTTGAAATAAAAAAAATGTGAAACTACGGTACAAAATCAAAAATGTCTCAACAACCAAGAGTTAAGTATGTCCCATCTGTTGTTAATAAATATTTTATATTCAACCCATTGTGGGGCACTAAAGAGGGAGAAGAGCACGAAAAGGTGATCTATTACTGGAATAGTAAGGCATCTGACATTAAACTATCGGACAAAGTGAGTGATTGCGGTCTCGCAGAGGGTGTCATCCATTTTGTCACGAATTTCGTTACCGATAACAATGACAATTGTGAATCATTGCACGCGCTTAAGACGCGATTCGTATTTTATCAAATTGAGACCAATTATTGGTCAGTGATATCGCTATCGGTTCCCCATTCGGTGCTGAAGAGCGTTGAAGATGGCAATCAAATTGTTGAGTATCACAACGAAGAAATTAACGACCGTTTCGTTAAACTAATGATGAAAAATATTTATCGACATTTTCGACTAATTCACGGACCAATCGATAAACTTTGGTCGAGTATTGGTGAAAATGGTGAACAATTGTCACGTATTTGTGATCAATTTTTCGATACAATTATTCCGCACATCAAACTATCATTGATTAACTTAATCGAAGTGTATTCGGCAATACAATACTTACCATTAGATAACATGACGTTTATGACGATACAAAGTTTTGTGAATCACGTGATGTGTGTGGACACGAATTCCATCAAACATTCAATGTTTGTATATAACGATCAATTAGTGTGCAGTTCGTTAACGCTAACCGATACCAAAATTGTCTACAATTATTTGGTCAATTTTATCATTCCTGATGTGGTTCGCGAGGAGATTAGTGGCCAACAAACAAGTAAAACACGTTGGATTAAGAAAGCGTTTAAAGTATATTTGGACGAAACGGATAACAAGTTTTACGAAATGAGTTTGTATCGATCGATAAATGGGGCCACAGTTATACTGTTCTGCGTTTTAGGTGACAACGATGAGCTTTTATCAAAGTGTGACGCATTGATGTGCAGCCGAATCGTTAGCTTAACATCGAAATTAGCGGAAATCGTGATCAAAATTAATGGCAGCAATAATATGTACAGCGAGTCAGTGCAAAATCGTGATTTGTTTAAGTATGTTTACTTTAACGCAAGTAATGCCGCGTATAAGTCGAATATTTCGTCGCTATTCGATCACAAAAAGTTAACGGAATCGGAATTCGTTAAGTTAGTTATTGACATTGAATCGGATCTTATGAGCTCACTAAATGGTAGTAATGTGTACGAAATTATAAGCAAAACAACGAATGATTGTTGGCTTATTGTGCATCATTCCGATTCACGAACATTATATTCAATGTTAAATCATAAAAACGCTAATTTAATAGAAGCTACTGAAACGGTAAATGCGCTTACATGCAAACAATTCAAGAATATTTTATTTGTTGATTAATTATTTTTTCCCGTACAAAAATTATTATTTTATATTTCAGGAAATAGTTTATATATATCTTAAAGTCAATTCCAATTTTTAGGTATATTTATGTTTGATTATACTATGAAATAAAAATAACTATTTTATTTTTTTGGTTAATTTTAATACTAATTCATTTTTACCGCAAATACAAAATATTTGCATTTGTGACAGTAGTCATAGATTTTAGTATATGTCTTCATTAGACGTGGTTAGACACGATTTTTCGCAATTATCACAATCGCAGGCTGCACTTCCATCCACTGATAGTTCATTGCATGAAAATGTAGTTTCATTCATCGGAGAAAATTTCATTTCATTAACTATAACATGCGCTTCTGTTAGTTTGACATCCATTTGAAATGGCGAATAGCCTCCATTCTTGGCGGAAAGACCCATAAATTCGAGCCATCGTTGAGCGTTACATTGGTTTTTTCGTCCCCATTTTCCGCACA
This sequence comes from Phthiracarus laevigatus, assembly GCA_034700185.1. NCBI lineage: Eukaryota > Metazoa > Arthropoda > Arachnida > Sarcoptiformes > Phthiracaridae > Phthiracarus > Phthiracarus laevigatus. The sequence continues at coordinate 5,065 of JAQIXJ010002523.1, read as the reverse complement.
TCATGTTTACTACATTACCATTATTAATATCTTTGCATGAATCATAAACTTGTTGAGCAAATGTTTCGTCAATATAGTACTCGATTCGTTGAACCGCCTGTTGATCGTGAATTGTAGTTGTGTTTACGATCCGTACGAATTGATTTTGTCTCGGAGAGCATGCGAATTGACAAATAATGGTTTGAAAGTTACGCAAACAACTCGGACATACGGCGAGACCAAGATTTCTCGCTAATTTGAATACCACTTCCAAGTGATGTATATGTTGCGCATCGCAACACGTCGATGGATAATCGTTTTTAACTAATTCTGGACAAATATTTCTTAATATGTGGATTGTTTTAGAATCGCTTATGATTTTAGGCTCATGAAAGTTAACGCACGGAACTTTACCAACACTGGACTCGGCATCACTAAGAGAAATAAGAAAATTTGGCAAAAATATGTATTTTAAAACTTCAGTGATAAATTAGTATCAGATACGATACTTTTCGGAATATACGACTTTTTAGGCTTATCTCCGTTAATCCGCTCTCTTATTATTAGTTTTTAGGCAGAAAAAAGTATTGCATCTGATGTTCATTAAATAATTGATTTATACTGCTATTAAATCATTAAGTTTTCGATACCTGCATATGCCATCAAAAAGACAATACTGGCCTTCTTGGTCGTCGAACTCAGATGTTATTGGTTTTTTAAGAAACACTTTATCGTCTAATATTTCTCTGTCTTCTATCGATCTTTTAGTTAAAATATGTTTGATAACATAATCATCGAAAATATGGCGTTTAGAGCGCGGCGCAAACTTTGGCAATTCCTTTTTTATTGATTTAGACTTTAGTTCATCGGCAGAACATGATTGATCACAATCTTTACATTGGCACGCATTTTCTCCGGTATGAGGCTTATCCGAGCATTTGTAAAACGTCTGTTTTGCGGGTTTATATTGCGCTCCATTGGATGCAACCTCCGGGTCATTCGAAAAGATAAAGTTTATTTCGAATGGCGAGTGTCCGAAGTGTTCTCCATCCGCGCCTATAAATTGTAAAAACTTTTGGTGATCGCAATCTTGCGATTTATATGGCTTGCAATAATGGTCGAGAACGTTGAAACCAAGTCTATGTACTCCGACGCACGAATCGTATATACCTTTAGCCCAATCATCATTAACGAAGTACTCAACTTCCGATACCATGTCATTTCCATTTTCATTTTTAGCGGTTTGAGTTATTCGCATGAATTGTTGCTGTTCTGGTGCGCAGAATAAGTTGCAAAAGATTTTTTCAAAGTTACGTACGCAAGTGGGACAGTCGTTCAAGAATATAGAAATCATTTCAAACGTGTGATTGAGTCGAATTATCTGGTCATCTGTGCAGCAAACCGAATCACTCGATAAATGTGGACACATTTCGCTTAATTCTTCGAGAGCTTCAGGCACTGTTATCTTTGTTGGTGCTTCATTTGTTACGCATGGTATTGATCCGTACGCTGTTTCTCCGCAAATACCTTTCATTAAACAGTTTCCCGATTCACGTTTGCTTCGTTTTACGGGCGAAGAGTTACACGCTTCGGGACAATCTTCGCAATTACAAGGTTTCTCTTCTTTATTCGTTGATTCAGAGCATTTAAGATAATTTTCATTCGTGGGCTTATAAACTTCATTATCACTGGTTTGACCTGATATTATAAAATTTATTTTGTACGGAGATAATCCTTTATTCTCGATATTCTGTCCGATTCTATTGAACCAATCATGAACCGTACAGTTGTTCCCACACATCGTATCTAAAACTTTTCGATTATTATGCGTAACATCTTTGCATGAATTAAAAACTCCGGATGCAAATGTTTCGCTAATAAAATAATCAATTTCTGCCACCAAATACTCCCCCAAATCATTCTTTTCAATTTTTCTCAGTTTTACGTATTCTCTCTGTTTGGGCGAACAATTCAATTGGCAAAATAGTTTCTCAAGGTTTCTCACGCAAGACGGACATCGATTTAATCCATGATGAGCTAAATTGTAGATTATAATGTAAATACTTTCCAACTGTGTTTCGTCGCAACAGATATCTGGTTCATCAATATTAATAAGATGCGGACACATCGCCGTAATAAGAGTAATTGAACGGACATTATCGGCATTATTTTTCAATTTTATCGGTACGTTTTTTTCAGCACGTGGAATATCATGACCGCATACTCCTCTTAATAAGCAAACACCATTATTTAGATTTTTCTACGTTTAAAATCACATTAAGTTATTTAATTTTTTTCTTATAAGGTGATTTTTGCAAAGAATAATTTTAAGTTGAATTTTATCAAAGGCTCATTTTACAAAGTTTTTGATAATAAAATTTATGAATTAACACGGAATTCAGGAATTCTTCATGAATAACTTAATTATTCCTTAAAAAGTAAAAACTTACAGTACTATAAGTAAAGAATGAAAAGATTCTTTTGGCTTATTATTATTACCAGAGATCGGATTTTTGGAATTTTCCAAAGTTTCCTCAAAAACGACCAAAAATGATAAAATTTGTGAATTTATAAAATAAATGGTTTTCCTTACTCGTGCAAATAAATAAAACCCATGTTTATCAGAACCAAATTGTAGATTTAGTATATTTTACATTAAGTTGTGAATAAATTTTTAATTACAATTTTGCAAAAGAGAAATTTATTTAGCATGAAACAAACACAATGATTTTAATAAGCAAATAAAATTTTTTTTGCTTGTTTGTAGAATATACTAAAGTTAGTTAAATGAAGTTTAGAAACCTACTCGAGTTTTGAAAATTCTGTACAACCCCATTAAAATTTCAAATCTAAACTAAAATTTTATATTTTATTTGAAAAAACTCGAAAGTTTTATAACAAACCAAAAACAGAACTTTTAATTTACAAATAACAACAAAATTTTGAGATTTTTTATTCCCAAGTATCCAATGTCTGATATAATATCGAATTGGATAGTATTTTGAAGTGGAGACATAAGGTATCTTAAATGGCTTCAAAATGTTAAAATGGTTGGCCTATCACTTACCATAATACTGTATTTAAGTGTACAAACAGACAGATTTATGGATAAAATCCCATATCCATGTCTGCTTTTGCAGTCAGATATAAAAAATATAATTTAAAAGACATACCTCATGGTTTGCATTCCCAAAAGCAATATACAATGTTAAATCGAAAACAATAACAAAAACTAAAAATTTTTTAAAACTCATATTTATTTTAAATATTCTTCATTAAATAAACATTTTATATTCATACGAAACGTTAAAATATCAAAAATTTATTAAGAATTTATTTTATTTGAATTTAAGTAGTGTTTTATTTCGAAATCAATTATTATTTAATATCAGCAAAATAAAAACTAAATTCATTAATTATATTTCTAATAAAACCGTAACCAATCATTTAAATGACGGAAAAATGATGTTTTCTTCAGACTCGTTTCGTGTTAAAGACAATTAAAGTAAAATTTTTGCGAATAGCCTTGAAATTTTCAATTATTGTTAATTTCAAACTTCGTATTCAAACACTAAACAATAAAGTGATTTCAAATTTGTAATAATTAATTTTATTTCTTTGAATTAATAAAACATAATGTAAACCGAACTATTATCCAATAAATGAATAATCATATAAATAATGATTGTTTGTCATACAAATTATTTTCAAACTATTTCTCAAGTATTCTCAAACGAACAATCATTTGAAACTTGTGAAGCTTACACCACTTAATTATATGCCATGACAAAAACATATTTCCTGCCGATAAACCCTTGCATCGCTTTTTCCAGCCCTTCTTTATAATTATCTAAACTTATAGTTTGGCAATCAGGTGTCACCAACTTTTTAGATTTAATTAGATCACATAATAAGTCAATCATAGCCGTACTTTCGTCACTTTGCGAGTTAAATTGATTCCATCGAGTCATCCAAAAACCAAAAAATCTATGATCTTTAAAAATTAATGAACCCGTGGGTATGATAAGCGGTTGTTTAGACATTCCTCCGTACGTAACCATAACACCGCCGACGTCTAAATGTCTCATACAATCGGTAGCATTTTTGCCGCCAACACAATTCAATGCTAACTTTGGTTTTGATGATGGACTGATAAAATTATCCATTATTTTCGTTTGAGTCAGTTCTTCTTCCGTAATAACTACATCAGCACCCAATGATTTAAGCCTTGCTTTCAGTTGATCCAAATCCGGTCTGTTTCGAACCACATTAATCGTTTTAACGCCCCAATAGTTAGCCAATTGTATTACATTAAGACCAACAGCACTGTTGGCACCATTTTGTATTACTGTATCACCTTTTTTTGTATTAATAAATATGATTTTCAATATTATTAACGTTATATTAAATTTTCTTTCGAACAGCTGAACCTTTTTTAAGATTAACATAATCCTTAAGCATTCGATAAGCTGTGCATGGATTAACTCTCAACTGCGCTGCACTCAGCAAATTGATACTGTTATCGATTTTCAAAAGATCATTAGAGTGAGCGATAGCGATATCCCTCCACGTTCCCCAACCACTGCCAGCCACCGATGGTATTACCCAATCGCCGATCGTTAGATTATTGACATTCGCTCCAACTTTGACCACTTTAGCCACACCTTCATTACCACCAAAAGCGGGCAAACTTGGTTTAATGGCGTAAACGCCTTGTATTGTGTTAATATCTGCGGGGTTTATAGGCGAAGCCAAATATTCAATTAATACTTGGTTTGCGTTTAAAGTTTGGTGATAAACATCGCTTATATCTTTTTTCTTAATCACTTTAATGGGATCGCCATATTCTTCGTAAGTCAACGCATAATATGACTTATTCCTAGCGTGGAAACTTTTTTTCAATTGATTGGTAAAAAGTTTTTTACACGAGAACCTAATTATTGACATTATTTTGAGGTTTTTAAAAAACACGTGTTATGCGCATGTGTTTACCTTCAAACTAAGCTTATAACTAAAGGTGCCAATGGTTTGGTTTCTAATGGTTAACCAATGGTTTTAACCATTGGTTAACGGTTTGAATTGGTTT